>ML778430.1:950844-966214 GCA_009831015.1 Picea engelmannii
ATGTCTAAAACAACACAAGTAATTAAATATCAGAATAGTAACACAACAATGGGATATCTAGGTTATAATGGTCAAATCTCCCATACAAAGTAAAACCTCCACTCTCAAAGATGCATCTTTATATTCTCATGTCCTCTATTCAATAATACATAGGATGTCTTTAAATACAAAAGATTCATTGGAATTTTCCTAGTGACACTCCTCACTCCCCAAGTTTTTCTCGTGCTCCTCTTAGAAACAACATAAAAACTTACTAAATCATTACAAAGAACATATTAAACTTGCACAAGATGACAACTCAGTTAGATTGACTCATGTGACAACTACACAACAAACAAGAGCTATTTGTAACACTCCCCCATAACAAGTACTTGTGAATATGTTATCTCATATAGTGCAATTTGGGCTCTTGTGACATCTCTTTCTCATAATTATCAAGGAATACTCCTCCAAAAGCAATATGCATTGCAACAATCATGGTCATTAGGTTAGCAAACCTAGAGCATATGCAGAACAAGATTATCCAAGGTTACAATTTTTTGAGATATACACATCCCTTGTCTCCAACCATGGGGATACCATCACGCCTCACTAGACTTATAGACACACCCTACAAGACCAACAATTCAAGGGTTATGCATTCCACACTAGGTCTTACAACCATATAACTTTTACATCATGTGACAACACTTAATAGTTACTTCAGACATAAGTACACATGTACATGAATGTCATCATAGCTTTTCATGCTTGCACTTATGCAGAACAAGATTATCCAAGGTTACAATTTCCGAGATATACACATCCCTTGTCTCCAACAATGGGGATACCATCACACCTCACTGGACTTATAGACACACCCTACAAGACCAACAATTCAAGGGTTATGCATTCCACACCAGGGCTTACAACCATATAACTTTTACATCATGCGACAACACTTAATAGTTACTTCAGACATAAGTACACATGTACATAAATGTCATCATAGTATTTCATGCTTGCACTTTTTCTCAAGACGAGTTTCACGCAGGTATGAAGTAAATGAACATTTTACTCTGCTAAACACTTCTATAATGCACAGTGTTGTAGTGGAAAAAACAATGCTCCACTTGCAGGGGATTTTCCATTATTTGTGTTTCGATCCAAACAAAAATGTTGAGAAGGGCCAGAAATAGACATCAAGAAATTCAGGCCCTGAAATCTCAGAAATCAAATCGATATAACCCAGCAAGATCACGAGTCTGGTTCTCAGTTTTTGCCCGCTTCATGAAATAACAAATACACTGATTGTTTGGCACGACTGGAAATCATGTTAACATTCTTCGAGATGCAGTTTTATTACTGTTCTAATTCATGACTAAAATTTTTCTAAACGACAAATAAACGTCGCCATAAAAACAATTGCACTAGCCGGGAATCGAACCAGGGTCTGTAACGTGGCAGGGTACTATTATACTACTAGACCACTAGTGCCAATTGATCAATCTCTACCTTACCTCTTGCATATTTTTCACGGACCACGCGATTGTCTCCACAAGAATCCACACGGATGAAGAAACGATGCATTAATGCATTTGGTCGGGCCTCAACCACTTCCAGGTCAAAGTGTACCATCACAAGACCACAAGATCGACCTGAAATCTTGCATTGGGGATACTGAAAGGATGGGAAGTGCCTTCAAAGGGATCCCATTCACACTATGAGCAAGCTAACAAAAATCTTGCATTGGTCCTATAAATACATGACCATGGTGTGCATATAAAGGGAAGAATTTTGAGTATTGTTATGTTGTTCAGTTTGTCTTAGAGAAGTCATTTTTCTCCTAGAACTCTTTGAGCATTCATAACAAGTGGCACACTTCTCTCCTCTTGAGAATTCCAACAATCAAGTATTCACCATTGTATTTCCATTTTTATCCATTGTTAGAAGAGAGAAATCTTTGTATTTGGGGGATTTAAGAGCCTTCCCAAGGAGGAAGAGGGGACTCATAAGTTCCCATACTTATCCTAGGTGTTATCATTTCAAAGATCAGTCTCATTTGGTAGCTATTTCTTGTATCTCTTTCATGCATCCATTTGAGTTTTTACATGGTTAGTTTAGTTTTGTTTCCATATTTCTTATTTCTTGTTTTCTCTTTAGTTGAACCACTAATCAACTAACAAACTGTTGTATTGTCTTGCTATCCTAACTAGATAGTTAAGGGACTTCGGTTTGCTCACCCAAGTGATATGACCATACTGGGGACAAGGATCAAAATCCTTCCCAATTAGGCTATTAGATCTTTCTTTCTCACTCATTTGTGTTTGTCGGGATAAAAATTGTTCTAGTCCAACCCTTAGATGCAGTGATTGGTCCTCTGATCAAGAGAACCCAAGTTAAATTTTTGGCCCACCATTTCTCTATGTGTGCGCTAGTTCGGGAAGAACATATGTACTAACTGTGCAGAACCGCATGGATTTTTAACCAAAAAACCCGCATAGATTACGTGGATTCATGCAACTATGAAATTTTTTTTATTTTTATTTTCAGTAGGTTAGATTTATTTTATGCACTTTGTAAAAGCCACAAAAAGAAGGCTTGGGATTCATTCTTGCAGAGATACTTAGTCACACATAGACATCTAGGGGGATTAAAACGAACCATAACATATTTTATTTCCTTGGTTGCCACATGAATGGATTAAGTGTAGCATTTGAAATTCCAGTCATTGTAAGCCTTCCTTTTACAAAAAATCACATTAAAATCGGAACTAGGAGCCTATTTTTACAATATTGGAGTATGCTCTTTCCTCGCACCTTTGTGTGATCTTGGAAATCATAAAAAGAAAACGCATAAGAAATATCCATCTCCCTTTAAAATCAATCATTTTAGGAGAGGCCAATACCTCTTAGTTTGCTCATTTTTTGCAACTAAATAAATCATTTTAGGAGAGGCCAATACCTCTTTAGTTTTCTTTGTTGGAACATATACTACCATTTACATTATTGTTATATGTGTGATTATCACCATTTGATTACATGTATTTTATGAATACATTGTTACGGTAATTTGTAAATAACTTGTTCCATAATTTCTTCTCACCACCATCAAAACACATCCAAATATAGACTAGAATCATAGGGGAACCACAACATCGTCGTCGTTCTATGAACTTGAGAAACCTCCCCCTAGTTTTGGGATGTGCCCCCAACTTGGCTGATACATCATCACAACCATCACATACACCGGTGAGTGCTATAGTTATAGGGTCAACATTTCTTGGATCTACCTTGCTTGGAACCAACTATCTAGAGCACTTCACCTAACAGTCCTCCACCACAAGGAGGTGGAACCCAACCTTCTTCGCAAGGTACAAAATCCCAACCATCCTCATAAGGAACATCTCCTCAACCACATCATACCATGGTTGGTACTCCCCCATCTATGCCATACTTGGCATCTCTCAATATCCCAAACTTGACCAAATTGACGAATGATCCCATATTACACGACCCCACTCAGCTGAATATGCCCACCAAGTTTCCTTCCAATATTCCAAAATTTGAAGGAAAACCCGGAGAAGGCCCAACTAATCACATCATGTATTTTCACTTGTGGTGTTCTTCAGATAGAATTATGGAATATTACGTTTTATTACGGTTGTTCCAAAGAACGCTCATTGGTCCCTCTACCAAATGGCATGTGGATGAAAAAGTTGGTTCCCACTCAACCTTTGAGTCACTGGAAAAATCCTTTTTATCCTTCTTCCAACTCTCAGTGCGCCATGACACCTGTTTGGAAATTCTATCTGAATTCAAACAAACTTCAACCATCCATATTGCTGATCATATTCATGAATGGCGAAGAATAATAAGTATTTGCAAATAAGATAACACTCTACAACAATGAATAGATTAGTTCCTCAAATCACTAGTTCCCCTCCTCGCCAAATATGTCGCCACTACTTTCCCTCAAACTAAAGATGAGGATGTCACTAAGGCCCAACAATTTGACTTAATTTACTCTCAATCGGGATATCTTTAAACGATATTACCTAATTCTCCTCTCCCTCTACCATTTGTTCAAGACAAACCTGGAACATCACATGTTGTTGATGGGTTGATTGGGTCCATGGCCCATACACACCCACACCCTCAATCGGTACCCGCGTTTGGGGCCAATCCATACCAACCATCATATGGAGGAAACCCAACTACCCTCCCCCACCACATCAACCACCTTTCATGGCACCTCCTCCTCCTATCATGGGACCACCAATACCTGTACCCCCCACCCACACAGTGCACATACAACATCCAGTCCCTTCACTATCCATAGCATATACTCCCAACCCTATGGGGGGAACCTCCACTTCATACAACCAATATGGACCTCCCCAAGGTAACCCTTACTACCCCTTCCCTGGTCCTCCTCAACCCGCTACCCCATCAGATGGAAAACAACAGGCATGGGTAAATTTTATTCAACCCTCTCCTATTCAACAAGTTCAAGTATTTAAACAATTGAATACAACAAATCCCCCTCATCAACCCAACAACAACCAGAGAAAGGGAAAGAATAGAAACCAAGGACAAGGCGACAACCTCCAACAACAAAACCCCCCAGCTAGGGGAAACCAAAATCAGGCTAACCAAAACCCCCAAGGTGGTAATAATATTGGCCAAACACGACAAGGGAGAAACAACAACCTTCCAATCAACTTCTCTTGTGCATTATGCAGTGAGTATGGTCATTATACCGATCATTTCCCCCAAATTGTTGAGTACAAATGGATGAAAGAGACAATGAATACCCAACAACCCCATGCCTCTCAAGGACCCCCACAAATACCCCACAATTATTTGTAACCTCAAACACCAGTAGTTCTCCAAAACCTTATTCCCCATCAGGGATTTATTAACACCCAACATGCACCCATTACTCCATCAGGTGAGGTTCCATGCACCTCAACATAAATTGCCACCCCTGACATGGGTAACCCCCCCTCACACCCAATCTACCTCACGACTGGGGCTCATTCATATAGAATTGGGGGCACCCCTTCCACCTCCAGTACCACAATGTCTACTAGACCTTATCCTTGTAAGGAAACTGTAAGTGTATATCCACACCCATCACAGGTCATCACCCTTGATTGTGATCTTATCCAAGCACAACTTCCATATTCTACCCCATTTCAAATACGTGTCATCATTAAAAATTGTACAGTTTATCGGTGTATAATATATGATTGGGCATCCTCATGTATTATATCTTCATAAGCTTGGAAACAACTAGGCTCCCCTACTCTTATCCCATCGATGACTGAGTTAAGAGCCTTTTATGGTAGAATATGTTCCCCCTTAGGGATCTCACCTAATCTCCCCATTGAGTTAGGTGGTAAGACAGTTTTGATCAATTTTGTTGTCATGGATGGTCTGATGGATTACAATATTCTCCTGGGCCATGATTTCATTTATGCCATGACTGTTGTGGTGTCTTCACTCTTTCGAGTCATGATATTCCCACATGAGGGACACATCATCACCATTGATCAACTCTCCTACATTGATCCCCCCCCACAATATTCTTAGAATATAATATCACATCATGTTGCTCACATTGAGTCCATGCACTATGTGTCCATAGCCACTATTCATGTAACATCCACTCCACCCAAAAATGATCCCATGCCTCTAGAACCACCTCCCCATTACTTAGGCTTGGAGGATGGGAAGATTCATTCATCCTTGGGGGAATCCATGCATGTTTCTTCCCCCAAACCCAAAAGAAACCATAAAATATCAACTACATTCTTCCCAGAAGATGAATAATTCTTTGAGGCCACTACTTCTTTCAATGATTCTAGTGATAACCTTCATCTAGGTTCTCCTATCCACTATTGGCAAGGTCCTAACAATTCAATTGGTGCACCCTCTAATATTATATCTGTTGATAAGTTCATTACTCCCTCTCAAATAAGATCATCTCTTCTCACTGATAGGGATATCAACGACTCCATTTCCATGATGACCAATCATGCCCATATAGGAGATGTTTCCACATAGTTTAAAGACCCAAACCCCCCAATAGATATTACACTAAATAATGGATCGAATACACTATTTTAGATCCTCTTTTATGGATGGTCAACTTTAAACTGCCTGCTATTTTACATTTGGTCCATAATCTTGGGTATTTGGAAACAACCCTTCCCCCAGTCCTCATATCATAATACAGGGGGTAGTGCCACTTCCCACCTTGGTCCCATAAGCCCTAGCTCTCGACACAACACCAGCTCACAATATACCCTTCATGGGAACCATTATAGCACCACCTTGTGTCTAGTTCCCCCAGACATCATGTGATTATGAGCCACATGTCCTAATGGAAATGATCCACCAAGATAGTTTCATTACTTCTTGTGGTGAGCCCCCCTTAGCCTTTGTCATTTTTAGCTACTCCCATAAGGGAAACATGGCCTCCTTCAAGGAGTGCCTTTTCCAAGAACCCGTTGTTTTATGGCCTCCTTCAAGGAGTGCCTTTTTTAAGAACCCATCGTTTCGTTGGCCTTGCTAAGGGAGGGCCTTGTTCGGCAACTCATCATTCAATAGCCTCCTTCAGGGAGTGCCTTTTCCAAGAAATCATTGTTCTATGGCCTCCCTTAGGGAGGGCCTTGTTCAGGAACCCATGGTTCCCTAGCCTCCTTCAGGGAGTTCCTTTTCCAAGAACTCATTGTTATGTGGCCTCCTTTAAGGAGTGCCTTTTTCAGGAACCCCTCGTTCCTTGTCTTCCCTTAGGCAGGGCCTTGTTCGAGACCCATGGTTCCCTAGCCTCCTTCTTGGAGTGCCTTTCTCAAGAACCCATTGTTTTGTGGCCTTCCTTAGGGAGTGCCTTGTTTCGGAACCCATGGTTCCCCGACCTCCTTTACAGAGTGTATTTTTCAGGAACCCATTGTTCTGTGGCCTTCCTTGGGGAGTTCCTTGTTCAGGAACGCATGGTTCCCTGGTCTCCTTCAGGGAGTGCATTTTTCAGGAACCCATTGTTCTGTGGCCTCCCTTAGGGAGTGCCTTGTTCAAAAACCCATGGTTCCCTAGCCTCCTTCAGGGAGTACCTTTTTCAGGAACTCATTTTTCTGTGGCCTCCCTTATGGTGTTCCTTGTTCAGGAACCCATGGTTCCTTAGCATCCTTCCAGGAGTGCCTTTTAAAGAACCCATGGTTCCCTGGCCTTCCTCAGGGAGTGCCTTTTTCCCAGAAACTCATCGTTCCCTACCCTCCTTCAGGGATTACCTTTTCTAGTAACTCATTGTTTCTTGGCCTCCTTCCAGGTCACCCAAAATTTTCATCAAGTGACCATTTTTCCCACCAATGTTAAAAGCACAGGTACACTTACTCACTATCTTTTATATCAAATACTTTTCATATGTTCTTTATCATCAAATATTTTTCATGTCAGGTATTTGTTTTTTGTATGTGACGGTACTTATTACAACACTCTACAAACCATTCAGTCTTGGTTTCCCTATGCCCCATTCAGGTATATGTTCAAATCTGACATGCACTCACTTCCTCTCCAAAAAACCGCATATCCTAGTTATACCCCTTGACATTTATCCTAAGGATCCCCACACCTGGATTTGTGGTACCATCACCTCCATTGCATTCAGGTACTATCAACTGGTAGCATTCTCACCTCCATGAGTCGTCCCACATATATTCACCCCTTGGCATATTGACACTCATGTTGTTTTATCCATTAGGCTCAAGATTCCTAGTAGTGTTACACCCCAGAGTAAGAACCTCATACTTCTTCCTCATCATCATGCTAACCACCCCATTATGGACTCCCACATCATGTTTTTTGTTACATTAAATGCACCTTCGTATTATCATTAACCCTCCATATCATCCAACATCAATTTCCCATTTGCAATTTCATCCTCCATCCATCTACTTGGTACAAAAACCCACCCATGGCCCCCCCACCCTTCATCAATTGCATTCCCCTACTTGTACCCCATGAGGCTAGGCCATACTTCACTTGGGAACTTGTTTATGTATGTGTACTTTCATCCCAATTATTTTTATTTATTTGGTAATTGTATAAAGCACATTTCAAATTCCATCAGGTAGAACAGATTTTTTCCATTGCAACCAGTGGCATCTTTTTCCATGGCACACAGAAAACCATGTCCCCCTTTCTTGGGGCATTTCTTTTTCATCAACATCTCCGCAAAGCTACCCCTATCATGGATAAAATTCCAACGCTCACTAACACCCTTGTCCCAAAAATCCATATTTTTACCTATTATCCACTCCTTTTCAATCTCACCCATTCAACACAGTTAACCTAATATATGGTCATCCCCCTGACCCCAAATCATGTTTCAAGGTTTCTCCCATCATTCCATTTTTCCCCAACCAAGGGAATTTATTACATCCCATACAGTTTGAGCTTCGTCCATGTCACCATTTCATCCATCTTTTCCACCATACAGTAATTGATATCACTTTGATCAAATCAATGTCAAGAATCCCTTTGCTTCTTGCAGTCCTGCTCCCTTCCCTAACGACATCAACACAAGTTTCTAGGAAGGTGGAAGTATCTTGTCTCTCATTCCAATATTGATGAGTAGTCTCGGAAAAAACATAAAGAGTCATCATTTCTTTCTAATTTCGTTGACCTCCATAACATTTGACATCAACACAGTTTCATGTTATGGTGGGTCTTATTATGTGACCGTTGCAGTTTTCATTAATCACCAAAGACCTCTGAATTTGCTAGGCCATCAATGCCTCTAATTTATCGACATGTTACACCATTTTCCATTTCTCTATTCAGATATATTTCATTCCACAAAACCATCATCTATCGTTATTGACACCGCTGAGGGTGATGTAGACATCCACTTCATCAACAATTTTCAGTTACAATCATTGATCCAAATTATTTTCGGCACTAAATGAGAGCGGAGATATAATACGAAAATGCAAAAAGATATGTCAAATATCCAATAATATAACAGAGATATATCATAGATATAACCATAAACACAGATATACAATAATACACAATTTCTATTAATGAGTGAAATGTACAAAACTATAGAAATACAGATTGAAAGACTCGCTAGAATGGTGACAAATGATATCTGAGAAGAGATGTGACGGATATTCACATTCTCAATAAGATGATTGGTACAATGAGGCTCCAAATACATTTTTAACATAAATAAAATCCGAAAACCTAACCCCAAAAGATGAAAAGCCAACAATTGTGTTGACCCCTTTTTGGGTAGTTTGGTGTATCAACTTCTCGGGGGTGTAACTTTGGCATACGATATCCATTTGGGGCGCATGATAGCTCGTTGGAAAGGTATCATAAAGGAGATTCATTTTGGGGCTCAATCAGAGCCTTACATCATCGTTGAGGTGTCCAATTGCGAAAAAACTTCATTTAGGCCTTCAAAATGGCCCCCTAAGTTTAGGAACCAAAAAACTGCTAAAAATAGTAAATTGCCAAAAGACTGTTTTGAGCTAGTTGGAATAGGTGGGTGGCCACCGATATCCACCTGGATCAATCATATTATTCTAGTTTCATGACATGAGCATGGGGCATGCTCACTTCGTTTGTACAAACATTTTATTTTTTGGAGCATACTTGGTCCACATATTCATCCCCTCTCCCTCCGACAGATCGCTCTCACAATTCCTCAATAAAAATTCCCTCACGCTTCTACACAATGACATCATCACAAAAATAAATAATGATGTATTTTGGCTATATGTATGCTCCTAACCTCACACATCAGGGGGCATCGATTATCACTGAAAAATTGTTCATCACAATACATGCAATGGTTGAAGACAATACTAGCACAACACATTAATTAGCACACCTCAAGCATTTATAGAACCTGTTCAGCAAGAAAAACCATGAAAATGTTCATTGAATTTTAGTGCAAATTTCTCAAGGCTTAATCATGCACATCCGCGCGAGTCAACATAGCATTGAATGTGCATATTTCGTGGACCACGCAGTTGTCTCCACAAGGACCAACACAGATGCGGAAGCAATGCAATAATGCATTTGGTCGAGCCTCAACCACTTCTAGGTCAAAGTGTACCATGACAATACCACAAGATCGACCCAAAATCATGCCTTGGGAATACTGAAAGGATGAGAAGTACCTTCAAAGGGATCCCATTCACACTATGAGAAAGATAAAAAAAGCTTGCATTGGTCCTATAAATACATGACCGTGGTGTGCATACAAAGGGAAAAATTTTGAGTATTATTATGTTGTTCAATTTGTTGTAGAGAAGCCATTTTTCTCCTAGAACTCTTTGAGAATTCATAACAAGTGTCGCACTTCTCTCCTCTTGAAAATTCCAACAATCGAGTCTTCACCATTGTATTTCCATTTTTATCCATTGTTAGAAGTGAGAAAGATTTGTATTTTGGGGATTCAAGAGCCCTCCCAAGGAGGAAGAGGGGACTCATAAGTTCCCATACTTCTCCTAGGTGTTATCATTTTGAATATCAGTCTCATTTGGTAGATATTTCTTGTATCTCTTTCATGCATCCATTTGAGTTTTTACATGGTTAGTTTAGTTTTGTTTCCTTATTGGTTATTTCTTGTTTTCTCTTTAGATGAGCCACTAATCAACTAACAAACTATTGTGTTGTCTTATTAGCCTAACTAGATAGTTAAGGGACCTCTTTTTTTTCACCCAAGTGACAAAAATAACCTAACACATTGGTTGAGCCTCAACTAACATTTGTCAAAGCCCTTTAGATTGCAACAATTGTTGCATCTTGAGTTTCCATGTGTGATAATTATGGGGAGTTAGGAGCTCAATAGTCCTTGATTCCGCCATTTTATCAATAGATAATACAAAAATAATAACAAATTTGGATGTGTAATCTCTAAATTATGCTAAAAACATGGAATCCTAGGCTCAAACAAAAGATCTTTAAATGAAATATTTACAATAGCTAAAAACAAATTCCACTTAAATAAAAAAATATTGAAGTCTTGAAAAAATAAATACATCGAAGCATATGATTCCAATGTTAGTTGTACTCAGTTTCTTGTGAATAGGAGGAACTTGCATGATGCTTAGAGGCAGTTTTCGATATGAAGGATAAAGTATGCCACATGTTGGGTCTCCCTTTTGACATCTACAGTTACCTCATTTTTGCCTCATATATCAATCATTTTGCCTTGAAAGCATAAGTAATCCACCTATTTTGTCATAGTTATACTCTCTTAACCACTTCTTGGTGCACATGAAGTAATGAACATTTAGATTGCTTTTTATGGTTTATTAATAGTTAGAATAATTATTAATGTGCTCTAATCCCTTTAATTACCTTGTCATGGAAATCTTATTAAGACAGGATCTTAAGACAACGCTCCAAGGCATCTAGTACCAACACTCTAATTCATATGATACCTATATCAAAACATTCCAGATCCATCCGATACTAAACTCTATAGGCATCCGGTACCTGCACTTGAAAATAGCCATCCGGTACTAGCATCCTACAAAATTCAGGTACCAGAATTTCAGCTTGATTTTTTAGCAGATGAGGGTGAATATCGAAGTTTGGGGACATGGGTTTTCTCCATAGCGATGTCGACATGAGAACATTGGAGTCAAAATTCACCCATCTCGCACGTGTAGACCTCCATTTTAGGGGGAACAATTCAACCCAAAATTTGATAAAAATTCGAGAATTTTGGTACCAACTTGTGTCTCAATTTCCGTGCAAATGAAGGCAAAGCTCAAAATTATAAGATACAGATTTTGTCTATAAGGTGGAAATTTGAGTAAGAAGCGAGCACTTTTTCAAAATTCAAATTGGTTTGGAAGATATGGGTGGATCCCTAACTCAAATCTGCCCAAAATTGATGAAAAACCCAGATTTTTGTGATTTTATTCCAAAAATTGTAAAATTGGTTTTAACCAAAATTTGAGTTGGGGAATTCGGTTGTATCCATTCCTCCATGGATTTCATGTATAAATAAGAACCTTATAGGATTGAGAAGGGTAGATATTATCATCATGAAGCTTTTTTGTAAGTAGGTAGATTTGCTCTTGTGAGAAATCTTTAAAGAGTTGACAGCCATGTAAAAACAAATTTCCATGACCAAATGAAAAGTTGATTGTTGTTGATCCATTGTGCATCTCCTTGGCCTGATCTGATTGTGTTTAAGAAGGGTTAACCAGTGTGGGAAGGGCCCCTCATTCTGGTAGCATCCTTCTTCTTTCCTTTTGTTTTATAGACTAGATTGTAAGTGTGGTGTTTTAATCTATGTGTTTTAATTGTAGTTTCACTGTTCTTTGCATTTTATGATTTAGAATCTATTCTCTTGCATTAGATTGGTAATAATAAACTCAAAGTTAATGGTTCCTTTGATTGCGCACACAATTCTTATATTCTTTCAACCATACTTTGCATTACTTGTTTATTTCCATTTTGAGTTTCAAACCTATGTTCTAGCATATTGTAATTATGTCTTATTATATGTTGGATTGTTGCCCACAAGTTGTCTCCATTCACAAAAATTATACATAGTTAAGAGGAGAGAATCATTTATATGTGTTAAGTATTATGTATTGTTTCTTTTTATTCATAAAAAAATAGAAAACAAATTTCTTCTCTTACATTCATCAATTGGATCTAAAATCATAACATTGCTCGTTAATTGAAACCATTTGTATGCTTGACTAATTATAATGATAGTTCACCCCCATTCCATATGAACTCACCCATCAATAAAACACTTAACTTCTGGCAATCATTGTGTCCAACCAGATTTGGATTCACATGAGACCGATTGCAGAGTTAATTCATCTCACTTCATTATTTCCTTGTGTATATTTATGTTCTTAAAATAATCATTTAAATACATAAGGGATAAACCACTCTTTGTCTATTTTAATTTTTCTTTTTCTCTCTCTATCATGGTTTTTTGTTTTTAAAGACTTGATGGTTTTAAAGGATATTATTATTTACATAGTTCTTTAAGAGTAGAACACAAATAAGCATAATTTCCTCATTCATTATGTGATTAACTAAGTTTTTTTCATGAGGTGTATATTCATTGTTCTTTATTCTCCATTGTCTTTCAATCCTTGTTTCTTTACGTTTGGTATACTCACTTGAGGAACAATCTCTGAATTTAAATCTCGATTTCATTTATTGTCTTGATAGCCTTTTAATCTAGTTTGCTTCCGCATTGTTTTGCTTTTTCTTTGACTTAATTCTTCTGTAATTCAAATCTCCTTTTATTTCATGCACTTTACTTCCTACACTTGGTTTTATTTCCCGCAACTTTGGATTCCTTCCACTTTAATTTCACATAGCTTCAATCACCAAAGGACAGATTAAGGGTCTAACTCGTGAGATATGGCCTCCCCATGATGGGATTCATCCCAAGGTGATTAGTTTATTTCCTGTCAATTGAATTCATTCCCTCTTGCTTGTTTCGTTTATTGCATTAAAGAGTGGTTTGTCGGAAATAGGCTAGACTAGGATCCAATCCTGCATTTCTTGTGCTTGCACCTTGAAGATTACGAGCCCTGGTTGATAATTTAATGTGGGAATTAATAGTGCATATATTTATCCCCACGCCACACATACAGATCACATGATCTACTGAAGATCGACACACGTTCTACACCAAAAAACAGTCCTGAATTCATTGATCAATTCCCAACAGATAGATTCCTCAATTGATTGACTCATTCAACCATTCAATACCCACAATAAGTTATGGAGATTTTCATTCAGTAACCTAATCAGAGAGAAAATATAGATTTTGCCTCCAGTGAGTGAATAAATGTAGGCCACAAAACTACAATGATCAAAACAATTTGATAGCCCTTGATTTTCGCAGAGCTATTTTTTTACCACCAAACACAATAGAAATACTCGTTCTGCTTAGCTCCAAACAACGTTGTCAATGTTAATGTTAAAGACCCCTCAAAAACCTAAAATATAGATATATTTAGGGGAAAGTCGTGGAAATATTCAATCCAGTCTTCTTCAAGAATTGAAATTTTTTCAAGAATGGCTATGAAGGATAAGCCTATGTAATAGAGAAAAGGTACCCAATAAACAAAATGGGCATTGGCACTAGATCCACAATATCTCTCGAGAAAAAAATGAGAAGAGGTTTTTCAGAGGTAAGCTCTGATACCATGTAGATGTTTAAAAGAACATCCCAAAAATAGGAGCAACTACAAAACCAAAAAAAACCTTCTACAAGACAGAATGCAATTGATCTATTAGATATGTTGCACTAAATATAAGAGAATGTCTGTTATATATAACAATGGAAGAGGTCTAGAATTAACAAAAGATAATTATCTGAGAAGTTAAGGATGTCTGCATAAGCTTACAACTAACAATAGTTGGCTGTATTGGAAAATGGGAAAAATACACTTACAAAACACTAAAAATCGTTACTTTACAATATCATTTCCATCAACCTCACTCATTTTAGGATATCGGTAGTGGGGTTTTGAATCCTTCCCATGCCCTCGCAATGAGAATTTGGAAATATGATACCACTATATTGCTTTTTTCTTCTAGGACTACAAGAAGAAGCAAAGGGGTCATCTCCACACATATAAATCTTCTTTCCATGGTTTTTTGAGCCTCTCATGGAAAAATATGTGTACATGTGCACAATATCCATGTTTCATGCATGTGGGTTCTTTTTTTTTTTTTTTGAGGGTTGCTTGGATTCAGATCCCCCATGTTGTATAGTCTAAATGAAATTTAATTCCACTTGAACTTACTCAAGTTAAAGTGACTATAGCACAAGAAAAGTTAAGTCTCTACTTAAGGATTAAAGTTTCGTACAAGCCATAGAGGATCCTCACCAAGACAATCGACACTTATGTCGACGATAGACGTTGTATTAAATGTATTAAATCCAAGAAGCAATCTCGATTGATGATTGAGGAGCAAGCGGTCTTAATCATCCAAAGAATTGTTCATCACACTTAACATGCCTTGAGGCATTTGATTGATTGACACGTAGACCAAGAACACACTATATGATCTCTTGTAGAGAGTTTGAAACATGTAATGGATGAATTAAACTCAAAGTTGGAAAAATACATTATTCATGATACCCATAATGGCCACTAAAATGATAGTAAAGAGATATGTTATCTTGTAGGGATGTTAGTTCTTCACACATGCCTCCTCCTTGTGTGTCTGATACTTGATACAAAAGAGATAAAACAAGAAGGAATACACAGTTGTGTTTAGTTAACATAGTATAATGTTACCTATCTAAAGTGGGATTAAATCCTCTAATCTTAAGTTTTTTATATCCCAAACAAAGAGAACAAGTAGTTTTC
>ML778430.1:974131-989708 GCA_009831015.1 Picea engelmannii
AATCAATTACTTGACATCAACCAATGACATCAATCAGACCAAACCATTTACATCAATGACATATGATCCAACAATCTCCCAAGTAATCAAACCATTGGCATCAATGACAAACCATTGGCATCAATGACAACATGATCCAACAGTTTACTAGCCCTGTAATCAGTCTCAAACGAGTCATTTTGGGAAATTTGCTATAACTGTTTTTTGGTGATGTTTTAGACTGTGAAATTTTCATGACCTCAAGGAGACATAGTGAAGTACGTTTGATAAAAATTTCATGTTTTGGATCATTTTAATTTATCATATATGGACTATTGTAAGTAGAGGTATTTGACTAGTCCTCAAAATAGCCTCAAACAGGTGTTCTTGGTAGGAGTGACATGTCTTAATCTTGGAAATTCCAAATTGAGTGACACTAGTTCTGTTGGAAAGAATATAGACAGTATTATTTTAGGTAGAAATTTAAGAATTAGATATTAAATATTGGACATTTGGCATGCCATACAATTTTGCTATTCTAGAAAGGTCCAAGAATCAATAAGGTTTGGGAAAGTTACCATAACTTTCATTTGGCACATAAAAATTTGGTCATACATGTGGCATTGCACAAAATACATATCATAGTACTACAAGATGAAATTTTAGACTTAGAAGGGATGAAATTTTAGAGATACATCAAAGGAAGGTTGGCCATAAGGACAAACTCCAGATCATGGTTTTAAAAGGTATGCTAACTTAAAACTATCATACCTTTTGATTGTGATGTCCAATTGAGGTGATTCAAAAGCCAGTGGAAAGAGAAAACATAGAATACTATATTGTAAAAAGAATCATAACTATTGGATATCATTATTAATAATATATTGAGGTTATAAGTTGAGAGTTTGGGTTAGACCTCAATTAAGAATCGATGACAATACCTAAATTTGCAAGCGATGAAGATAAAGATGAAATCAACCTATGAAATGGTTGAGGTTGGTAGTATGAATCATTTAGGGGAAGGGAAATATTTTTTTGGTGAATCTTGGAAGTGGTGGATGAGTATTGGTAAGGATACTAGATGGAACAATAGATCGAAATAATTTGAAATTTTTTTCTCAAATAAATGGATTAGGGATACAAAAATGGAGGCAATGTATATAATTCAAAATGAGTTATAAGAAGAAAAAGAAGAGATCAAGAAGAAGGGTGATGATCTATCTAAGATAT
Source organism: Picea engelmannii (assembly GCA_009831015.1). NCBI lineage: Eukaryota > Viridiplantae > Streptophyta > Pinopsida > Pinales > Pinaceae > Picea > Picea engelmannii. Next base: position 975,341 of record ML778430.1, read on the forward strand.
GAGACCTTAATGAAACACTCATTCAGGAGGTTCAAAAATTAAAACAAGGAAAGAGTAGCAAAGGGAAGTGGGAAAAGGACAAGTCAAAGGAAGAATTGGAAAATAAAGATGAAGAAATAGGTAGATTAAGAAACCACAATAAAAAACTACTATATGAGGTCAAAAGATTGAAATAAGCAAAGAAGCAAGATTAAAGTCAAGAAAAAACAAGGATCTTGGATGAAGAGACTACCAAAATACTTGAAGAAGAAACTTACAAGTAGATTGAAGAATCCTTAAATATTGATGAGGTAAAATCATAAATACAATCTAGAATTGAAGAAAGACGTGAAAATTTGATAGATAGGGACATATTGTAGCTTCAAAAGGAGAAAGAAGGCAATATTCAAGAAGGTCACCAGAAGATACTTAAAGAAGTTGAAATCTATCTAGAGGATGTACATGTGCTAAATATAATGGTATTATTTTAAAGGCTAGAGTAATCAAAGACCAAGCAAAGAGGATAGAAGATTCACTATCTATGAAAAGAATATAGATGAAATGGGTGTGCAGAGTGAAGGAAAACCATCAAATGTGAAACTATATCAACACCCTCATTACCAAGAAAGATTTCAAGGAAAACAAGAAGATCAATATCAACATTATCAAGGAAGAATATGGAATACTCATCAATATTCATGGAACATGGCATCAAAAAACCACTCTTCAACACATTATTATCAAAGACGAACAACTACTACAAATTGAAGAAGTTACAACAACAATACATGGAATCAAAGGAAATAAAATTATGCAACAACTAGAAGTATTAAGACAAAAAATAATTGAATTTGGATGGATGGATCATCTTCAATGGAAATAAGAAAGCAAAAACATAAGAAAATCATATTACTTGGTTTCATCACATGTAAAGTCTTTAACTGCAAATCTTTTTGAAGGAGGGTACTATGTTATGACCGCTAGGTGGGCATAGATGGGGTTAAATATATATGATATGATCCTAAGAGGGGACATATATGGAGTTAAACGTATATGTAGGGGGTAAATGTAGATGTAATAGGGTCAACCTAATGATAAAAGGGCCTCATGTGCAATGTGTGAATAGATATATAGAGAGAGATCATGTATTCATTATTGTATACATGTGAATTGTGATGTATGAATGTATTTGGGGTATTTCAAGGAGGTTCTCTCATTCTTTAAGGATTTATTGTGTAACTTATCTATCTTATCTTTATTGGAGTTGTTATCCATGTTAACATTGGTGTACATGGTGTGTACTTATGGTTTAATCTTATGATATCTTAAGCATTTGGTGCATAACAAACCCTGTTGTTGAGGTTAACAGATAGAAAATAATTATTTAGAATGTAGTCCAACTTTAGTCTGAATAATTTTAAACCCATCCTTCTTGAAATTCTAATATGATGAAAAAAATCACATTCTTAAGTTCAAGTTAAGCTAATGAAAAATTATTTGGTGGACATAAATATGCCTAGGTTCAAGTTAAGTTAAATAAAAATGTCAAAGTTAGGTTCTTGAAAAATGTGAAAAAAATAATGATATTTAGTTGGTTGAGGAGAGTCTAGGTCAAGTTCAAGAAAAATATATAAAATATATTGGTATTTGGTTGGTTGAGGAGAGTAATAATGAAATTTGGCTAGTTGAGGAATGTAATAATTATACCTATGAAAAATTTAAATGATATCAACCCTTTAAAATGTTTAATCAAGTAACACTTAAAAGAAAATTAACATAATGTCATTTTTTAAACAACATTGGAGCCTCAAACACACCATGAGTGGATAAAAGGAGAACCATAAAAAAATTGCTTTGAAATCAAAACCCCCTTAATATGATAATCTAGCTATGAGACTCTATTTGCAATTTCACCTCCAAATAAACTATGACAATCGTCAACATTATAAATGTTGAATAATACAAGTTAACCTTTGCAACAATATCACACATCACATCATTTTCTAGATTGTGAATATTTCCCTCCTTCTCATTTGAACTCTATGCAAAATGAGAGATAGCGCATACATCTCATTGAGAAAGAAAGAAGAACCATGCTTAGTTGCTTTGTCATTGTGATACATTGTAACTCTTCTGATGTCAATAAAATTCTTCCATTTATATTTTTCTTGAGTATGTACTACATATGTGAATAAATGTGTCATGTATTCCTCTTCTTTCTTAGAATGCTTCTAATGATGTATTTTTACAACCTTTTTCATAAAACATTTAGAGCACACTATTACGCCATGTGCTACTAATGCAAAAAAATAAAAATAAAAAGTTTTTGTACTAATGCCATACCATGATTTTATGGGTGCTTACAAAAGAAAACAAAAAATCCTTCCTACATAAAACATATATTGTATCCTTTAGTCTTCACTATAAACCTTTACTCCTAACTTTATAAACCCTTACTCATAGCTTTTTTCTTCATATATACATATCAATTGTAATTTCTAAAATTTGTATACCAATATATATAATTGTTATTCTAAAATGTTTTAGGTCCTTAACCCTACTAATATTTACTCCCTCTCTTTTCACAACACGCATGCCTATTACCATTTTTAGAATCATTGTAGAAGGTCATCAACAATTCTCATATAAAATAAATCTAATTGCAATACCTTTATGGTTCTTATTGACAACATCAATATAAAAACCTCTCTTGAATTAATTTTACATTCTCATTCGCTTATTTAAGAAGTATGCAAATTACAACTTTGTAAAAGAAGAAAAATCATTCTCCATCTTTACTTGAGGTAATGGTTTCTCACTATCTTCTTTAGCATTGAGGTTCTCTTCTCTTCTCTTAACACATTTTGCATCTCAACACTATCTCATACATAGTCACTACCCACATTTTGCATCTCAACACTATCTCATGCATAATCACTACCTTGTACAAACAACTATTATACTAAATCAGCATGTCTTTGATAGAATTAGTACAAAAGTGGTGTTTACTTTAATTGTGAATTGAATGCTATAGAATGTTGTAATATGATTTTGTAATTGCAATATTTGCTATAGAGTGATGTAATATGATTTTGTAGATGCAATCTTTGAGATCTCTCTAGCTAAATTCCTTTCTATGAATTTTTTTGGTATCCATGACAATAACATAGCGAAAATGTAACCTTGTTTTGGACCTGGCACTAAGGGTAGGGATTTGAAAATAAACCTCTGTAAATCTTAAACATAATTATTAATATTATGAAGGGAAAGCATATTTCAATAGTGTGTGTGTGTGTGTGTGTGTGTTATAGCATGTTTGTTATCTGCGGGACTAGCCTGTGGTCTAAGAAACTGTGATCCATGGGCATCTAAGCCATCAAAATCACTTGGAGATCGCACTCGGCCCGGGCCACACCAACCCTTAAGATGGCTGGATTTTTTTGGGTGTCTCCTCCCGATTATCGTGAGTTTTGAACCTTGGCCACCTTACATAACAAAACCCTCAAAATCCAATCGCACTAGTGAAATTTGACACACACGCAACCCAATGGATTAATTCTTTTTAGAAAATGAAGTTTGTTCAAGCCGCTAAGTGTATTCATTAGGTTTAATTAGAAACTTTAAGGACACCTTAAAATGTTAAGTGCTAAGTTTTGTTTTTTAAATGATTATTTTGTTAGAATAAATTAACTTAAATTCATTTATCTTAAAATTTATTAAATACAAAAATAAAAATAAAAAAATAAGTTAATTAAATTTAAGATGTTAACTTTTTTATATTATATTTATGTTATATTATTTTTTATTAGTGTATATATTTTTATAGTAAAGATTTTTTTTTTTCGTTTTGATTTATAATAGTTAGACATTTTATCTATACTAAGTTGTACATTGCATCTAGCTTCTCTCAGTACAATAAATATGTGATTAAATAGGATATATTTTAAAAAATAATTGCTCAATTATATATATATATAATGAGATTGACACCACAAATACAATGAGATTATAAGCATCTATATCGAAATTTACTTAACAACAACATTACAACTATAGATACACCATAGAACACCATGGATACACGAACTGCCATGGATAAACTTTTTTTTTTGGTAAGGTGAGACTTTCTATTTATATATACAAAACTAGGTTACAACCACGTTAAAGTTTTTTTTGGTAAGGGTGAGACTTTTTATTTATATATACAAAACTAGGTTACAACCACGTTAGGAGGTTACCTCGTAAAGTTGTACATGCCTTAGAGCCCTCCATATAGTCATAAACAACAACAAAAAAAACTTGAGCACTACCTATAGTGTGAAACTTTTGCAAAAATAAACAATGTCTAAAACAACACAAGTAATTAAATATCAGAATAGTAACACAACAATGGRATATCTAGGTTATAATGGTMAAATCTCCCATACAAAGTAAAACCTCCACTCTCAAAGATGCATCTTTATATTCTCATGTCCTCTATTCAAKAATACATAGGATGTCTTTAAATACAAAAGATTCATTGGAATTTTCCTAGTGACACTCCTCACTCCCMAAGTTTTTCTCGTGCTCCTCTTAGAAACAACATAAAAACTTACTAAATCATTACAAAGAACATATTAAACTTGCACAAGATGACAACTCAGTTAGATTGACTCATGTGACAACTACACAACAAACAAGAGCTATTTGTAACACTCCCCCATAACAAGTACTTGTGAATATGTTATCTCATATGGTGCAATTTGGGCTCTTGTGACATCTCTTTCTCATACTTATCAAGGAATACTCCTCCAAAAGCAATATGCATTGCAACAATCATGGTCATTAGGTTAGCAAACCTAGAGCATATGCAGAACAAGATTATCCAAGGTTACAATTTCCAAGATATACACATCCCTTGTCTCCAACCATGGGGATACCATCACGCATCACTGGACTTATAGACACACCCTACAAGACCAACAATTCAAGGGTTATGCATTCCACACCAGGTCTTACAACCATATAACTTTTACATCATGCGACAACACTTAATAGTCACTTCAGACATAAGTACACATGTACATGAATGTCATCATAGCTTTTCATGCTTGCACTTTTTCTCAAGATGAGTTTCACGCAGATTATCTTTTACAACTCGAAGTATAGAATGAGTTTTCCATATGCATCCTTGAAAATCATTGTCCCTACCATTACACAATTGCACTCTTGTATGCTTTCCTTGACAAAATTCACCTTTAGTCAATTCGTAAGGCTTTCTACCGAACAATCACTGACTTTGTTTTTTCATTGTGTATTCGGAGACTTTGCTAGCCCTATCAAATATGACAATCACACAACCAACTTATCACAACTATCAACAAACCAGATCTATTTAGCAGGGGAAAAATAATACTCACCATGGGAATCACTCCCAACATGCTTCTCCACAAGCTATCTACCATTGATGCAACTACAACCTCTACTTGTGCTCTCCTTGCAACTTGCAAACATGCACCATGCACCATGTACCAAGCTACAACCTTCTCTACAACAACATTGCACTGCCCTCTCAATAATTGCTCACATGCATTCCATGCAACTTTGAGATCGATATACATGCATTTTTCTAAAATTCACATGACACCAAGCAAAGCCCTCATTTTTTTTTTTTTTTTGTAAATGCATGCTACTCATTGTGTCCAATTTGAAGCACCATTATGAGCTCAAACTGACACAAACACCACCAATTACCTCTCTCATGCCTTCACAAAGCTACAACAATGTCCTCCTCGATAGGGACTTCCATGGGCAAAGGCATAATGTACAAACACAATCCACAAACTCCCCTCATGAGAGATATTAGGTTCATGTTGACTCCATTACCATGTAAAACTTTTGCAGAACTAAACATTGACACCAAGCAAAGCCCTCAACTTATTTTTTTTAAATGGGCACTACTCATCGTGTCCAAGTTGAAGCACCATTACGAGCTCAAACTAACGCAAACACCACCGACACCTCTCTCATGCCTTCACAGAGATACACTGATGTCCTCCTTGATAGGGACTTCGATGGACAAAGCCATAATGTACAAATGCAATCCACAAACTTCCCTCATGAGAGATATCAAGTTCATGTTGACTCTAATACCATGTGAAACATTTGCATAAATAAGCATTGTCTAAAACACTGCATAAATAATTAAATATGAGACCCAATAGCACAACAATAAAAGATTAAGGGTTGTAGTGGTAAAAAACCCCATAAAGGGAAAAACCTCCACTCTAAAAACAACATCTTTATATTCAAATGTACTCTATGTAATGATACATGAGGATGTCTTTAAATACAAAAGCTTACTATAACTTTCTTAGTAACACTCACTTTCCAAGCTTTCCTTATACTCCTTTTAACAACACAAAACCTCACTAAATCATTACAAAGCACATTTTAAACGTGCACAAGATGACCACTTGAGTCACAACTCATATGACAACTACACATATACCAAAGAATGTTTATGGCGAGCAATTTGCCAATAACAATGTGTTTAGAGTATCATATACAATGATAAGTACTCAAATTGTATAGGCAACCCCATCCTTCCTAGATTAAAACAATGAATCTCAAAACTAAGACTTCTTCTCATAAATAGCATTGTGATGTTAAAAACTAGACAAACTTGGAAGCCATGAGACCTTAGCTAGGTGTTCTCATCATCTAAAGAGATGGGGTCTTGCAGGGTGCTTCCAACTGGGAACATTTTACTCTGCTAAACACTTCTATAATGCACAGTGTTGTAGTGGAAAAAACAACGCTCCACTTGCAGGGGATTTTCCATTATTTGCGTTTCGATCCAAACAAAAATGTTGAGAAGGGCCAGAAACGGACATCAAGAAATTCAGGCCCTGAAATCTCAGGAATCAAATCGAAATAACCCAGCAAGATCATGAGTCTGGTTCTCGGTTTTTGCCCGCTTCACGAAACAGATCAAGAAGAAAAGCAAATACACTGATTGTTTGGCACGACTGGAAATCATGTTAACATTCTTCGAGATGCAGTTTTTAACCGTCTCCAAAATGAACTTATTACTGTTCTAATTCATGACTAAAATTTTGCTAAACGACAGATAAACGTCGCCATTAAAACAATTGCACTAGCCGGGAATCGAACCCGGGTCTGTACCGTGGCAGGATACTATTCTACTACTACACCACTGGTGCCAATTGATCAATCTCATCCTTACCTTTTGCATATTTTTCACTATTCAAAAGTTTTTCTTTCTTTGACATGGATTCAGTCAAATAAGATAAACTAAGGAGAGTGGTATCTCTTAACATTTGATAACCAAAGAAGAAAAAAAAAAAAAGAAGAAAGAATAATGCATAGTGCAATATATAATTTTTTTTACATTAAGTTATATTTTGAAAGTCAATAAAATATTTACTTTTTTCATATGCTTAAATAATGGGTATTAAAACCAAAGGGTCTAGACAAAGTTGGATATGTAGATATATAACAAGTTCTTCCAAAACAATAATCATATTTTTTTTCTTTCATATTTTTAAATAAATTTTAAATTTTAAAATATAATATTTTCTAAATAAATAATAATATATGTTAGCTTAAGGGGTTAGTTTAACTTCTTGTCATTAATGTTGTTGTATATTTTACTAGTTTTGTGTCAGTAGAACTATGGTTTGAATCTTTCTGGATGAGGTACGTTAATCTAAAATGTTAGGTTTACATAGTTACCTACTTGATGAGAACCCTCCAAAATTCTCGTTTTTTTAGATGTCTCTTTTAATGATTGCTTTTACACCATTTTAGAAAGTGGTGTGCCAAAATTACTCTTGTTTCGAGGTAGTTTTTTAACATTTTGAATCTTCTTATTTATAGAGTATTAACATCTTTTTTTAAATGTTGTTTTTAACATTTTTTGTTTAAAATGTTTATTTTTTTATGATGTTCTTCTTATTTTATCATTTTTTAAAATGTTTTTAATCTAAAATTTAAAGTTTTTAACATTATTAAAGATGATATTTGTCATTATTTTTTTAAAGTTTTGATTTTCAATTAATTATATATTCTCAATTAATTTAGGATGTCATATATTTTAGTACAATATAAAATATTATTTTTAAACCATTTTTAAATAGTTTTTGAGATTCACTTCAATGTATAGTTGGTTGCTATCGCTAACTAACATTACTTTTAAACATTTAACCAAAAAATATACATTTTTAAACTAGTTATAATGAAAAACATATATATTTTAAAAGTTTTTAGTTTAAAACATATCAAATAAATCATTTTAATGATAAAAACTAGGAGAGAGAAAGAGAGTTTTTAAGTATATCTTTACATGTATTTTTAGTTTGCATATATAAAATGAGAATATTTAATGTTATTTTCCTTAAAGTAATGACTCACATAAAAATGAAAGAAAAAAATAAACAAGACAATATGATAAAGAACATGTTAAAAAGATTTATCATAAAACTACAATATATAGATATTTTTTCATAATGTAAAATCTCAAAGCCAAAATATTACATATATAAATCATCAATAATATGTCAAATTGAGCATGTTCTTCTATGAAATCTTAAAAATGATCAATAATGTTGAATAACAATGGTTTAAACATTAACACGTGTCTCACCCTCCCCTCCCACGCCTTACCTCCCCCCGCCCATCCCTTCCCCCTCCCCTCGCATGAGCCATCTTTATAATCTAGATCTCTATATCAAGTGATGAACGTTCAACTGCTTTCCTCCTGCGTCAGCTCAGATTTCTCATCTATTGAACCATCTTTCTTGCTTGTGGGCAATGATGAACCCTCCAACTTATAACGGAATGTCGAGGCTTCTCTCCAGTCATGTTCTCCTGTTTCGCTCCCTCGTCAAGCCCTTCTTCCCTCTCGATTCTGCACTTATTCCTTTTCCTCCCCCCCAGATAGCCCTCTGCACAACCTCTGCGCACTCCTTTCCCACGTCATCACCATGCGTCACAGGTCCAAAAATCCCTTTAATTGCCCAGCCTGCACTTTGGAAGACATGTGGGATCAATTCCAAGGTCTGCAGATCGAGTGTCGGTGCATGGAGGATCGTTCAGAATCAAGAAACCGATAATTACAGCAGGAAAACTAAGCAATTCCAGAGAATGTGGCCGAGGTCCAAAATCAAATGTAGGAGTTGGAGATTCAACATAACCAAGAACTGGCTATTGTACTCAAGGGTGTCAACCGTAACACGAGGTAGATAGGAGAACTCAATCAATGCGTAGGCAACCCTCAACAACAAGCCTTCAACCTTCCACTCGGTGGCCAACAATGATCAACATATTCCAAGGGCTCCTGGCTTCTCTGACCGTGTCTGGGAAAGAGATAATCAAGCTCAGAATAGAGGGGAAGCGGCCGAAGCAGAGGAGAACCGTGCACCACATCGAGACGAATCAGGCTCACCACACACTTAGCCCAGGTCCTCCATGAATTGCAAATTCTTGTTTTTTCTCAATAGCTTTGTAGACAATTTCACATGGCAAGTTTGTAATCCACATAGCACAATGACCATTCTCCATTTTGGCATAAAAAGGCCTGTTTGTAATTACATCATTAGAAGAAGGATAGAACCCTGCAGCCAAAACCTTTTTGTAATCCTGACATTTTTTTATAATACATGAAAACACTCGTTTTTGTTAAAAAAAAACAATGGTTTAAACATTCTACAAAACAATCATTTTTTGACGGCTCGAAATAATAGGAAGGGGAATTGGTATTTTTGGCTTGAAATTCGATAGGAATAATTTTGGATTCAATGGAATCATAGATATTAGATGTTGGAATTTCACAATCCAATTGCATTAGGGATATGCAGGGGTGTTGAACCTATTTCTACATTTAAAAAATCAATTTTCTACATTAAAATAATTATCTCTAGTTTTTTAAATTAAAAAAAAAAAAAGGAAAAATAAACTTAAAATAAAAAATAAAAAATAAAATAAAAGTGTGTGGTGGAGGAGGGCAAGGGGTCGATCCTTGGAATCATCTTGTCCCTTTCCCTCCCCAATATCCCTCACCCATCATTCATCCACTCCTTCATTCCCCTCTTTCCCTCCCTCGCTACCCATCCCACCCCTTCTCATTCGTTGCTTAGTTTCTTTGCGATCTCCACCTACACTAAGCTCAAGGGTTTTACTTGTTTCTCAAGGGGTGGAGTGTAGGTGGAAATGGGAGGGCAAGAGGGTAGGGAAGTAAAGGAGGATGAGGAGGAAATGGAGGATATGTGACTACGGAGGGAAGTGGGGGAGGAGGAAGGGGATGGGTGGCAGAGGGGATCCTAGAATCGCCCCACCCATTTCCATCTTCTCCCTCCCCCCATCTCCTTCCCATTTTTTCTTCCTTCCCCCTCCTATTTTTTATCTCTCCCCCTCGCCCCTCCTTATTTCCTCCCCACCCACCCTCCCTTCTCTACCCATGATTTGATCAAGGGTTTTACCCATTGCTTAAAGGGAAGAGTGCAAGTGGAGATGGGAGGGAAGGAAAGCAGAGGAAAAGGAGGACAAGAGGGGGGAGGGAAGGTAAGCATATGAAAAGGAAGATGAGAGGGGGGTTGGGTGGCATATAGGGAAAGTGGACATGAAGGGAGGGGACATATCGAGTTTTTATTTGTATGGTTTTTTTTACATCTTAGGATAACCATAAAATAAATTGAAAATAAGGTTCAAACTTATAGTAATGCATGGTACAAGTCCCATTAATGTGTGTGGCCTTGAACCATTTTAACTATACATTAAAGTTCACACCATTGTATTAAAGACTCAATCCTAGCCTATTTTCTTCTTCAGTTCCACCAATTCATAAAGATAGAATTTTTCGCTAATAATCCAATATAAAATTTTGTATACAAATTCATTAAAAAAAGGGGCATCCATTATCATAGCATTAAAAACTATGGCCTCTTAGGTAAGAGATTAAACTACAGTTGGAGATGGTATCTGATCTCATGTATGAGACTAAGGCTAGATGCTACTAGAAATAACATGAACCCACTAGATGTAGCCTCGATGATGACCACAAAGGAAACTAGCTTTCTTGTAGATACTATATAGGTTGAAACTACCTTTTGGTCCTAGAGTAAGACCTAAAACTTCCTTTGATTGGATAAGAGCTTGTCTTCCTCAAACGCGACGAAATAGGTTAATGCCCCAAGATTAAAGTAATCTGGAAAGAATGTAAGCCTACCCCCTTACAAACCATGAGTAGGTCATTTTAGGAGGTGTGCTTTTCCTTGAATCGGTACTGAGTTGGCTTTCATTCATGAATAACAACTATTAATACCTTTACTAATTGTCAATTAACAACTAAATACAAAAATATAAACCATTTAGGTTTAACCCTATGACTATAATTAGGAACATGTTATGGAGGCTTCAAAAGATAATCTATAAAGGCTACATTATATTGACCACCTAATGGTCTAACTCTTATTTACACTGAAGGTGTTTTTTAAGGGGAGGTTCTCTTAAAGGCTTCGTCATCTGCTATAATAAATTTCCACATGCTCACCAACCATCGACTAATCTCATGTCTCAATGTATCTTCTCCTTATCTTCTCCTTCACCGACTCCAAGATGACAACTTCTTGGTTCCTTCTTCATCTCGGATATCAGTGTTTCTCCCTATGGCCCTTACTAGAGGACGATGAGTAAGGTGTGCATGGTGAAGCTCCTCCATACCAAGTGCCTTGAGTTGCTCAAATTTGTGAGCAAGAAAGAAATCTCTAACCGCATACACAACATCACCAAGCGTTTCCTATTAGGTGAGGCGATGAACATGAGAAAACTAGTGTCATCCATGACAACAGATATCATATGCAGGATGGCCTTCGACAAGAAGGACTGTGAGGAGGACCTTCACAATAGAAGATTCAAGGACATGATAAAGGAGGTATTTTTTATCAGCACGATGATTAATATCAGGGACTTCATTCCATGGTTGGATCTGCAAGGCCTCAAGCATTGAAAGAGGAGTTTCCATAAGAACTTTGATGCTTTCTTCAAGATGGTAATACAAGAGCACACAGAGAAGAGCAAGGATGAGAGTGTTGATAACAAGGATTTCATTGATGTAATGTTGGGACTGATGGAGGATAATGATATGGAGATCAATATCACTCGAGACAACATTAAGGAAATAGTATTTGTAAGTCCATCTCATAACTAGCTCATAATTTTATCTCCTTGATTTGTGATTATTTTTATATAGCCGAACGAAAATAAATTGCAAGTTCTAGTGGGATCTAGCCTCCCAACTTACAATAAGATAAGGATTGTTTTGTTTTTTTCAAACAGGTGGTTCAACCTTTATCATTGTGTTAGTCCATTCTCTTTGAGAAGGATCATTTTTTTATACTGATTTATCATTGTTTTGGTGAAGGATTGCTTTTTTATACTAATTTATATTTATACTAATTTTAGATTGATCAAGAGATAAGAAGGCTCAACTCTGTGAAAGTGCAATTTTTTTTTAAATTTAAGATCTATATTTTCAACAACACAACTGGGGTTTCACGGCGTTTTCATGGAAGGTAAATTCATGGTGTTAAGCATAGGAAAATTTGACATAAGTTCAAAAGATTTTGATCCTGAGAGAGAGCATGTGGAGAAAGTTGGAAGACATGGAGATTCAGGGGAGATCTGTGGAGAAGTTGTGTGACTTCTTCTTTTGGGGATTTGTACTTGTTTCGTGAACAATAGGTGATGAATTATGAGGTTGAGAGAGGTTTATTTGATGCCCTGAAGACTTGCAGCAGGGACAACAAAAATACTGACCAACATGTGGTCTTGGACTAGAAACATTTATTGATTTATGGCATCTGCAACATAAAACCACCCTAACATGCCTTGCCGCCAATAAAATCCATGGACATTAACATCACATTTGTAACACATATTTGCATAATCTGCCTTAGAGTGAAATGAGGTTTCGTTTCCAAAAATCTCACACTTGGGTTCCTTGCCCTTCGCCATCACCAAATTATTTCCCCAAAACACAACTCCTTAAGAAAAATTTCCCACTGTAAATTCTCACAAGAAACCCAAACTAAACACCCAATTTCCAGTTGGAGATGGATCGAAATAGGCTGAGAAATGGAAATCAAAACTTTAAGTAATGGCATAGTCCCTTCCTAAAAAATATAGCATACACAATATTTTATATAATATGTCTACGTTCAACTAAGGTTAAATGCATTTGAAGGCCAACAAGAGAGGACAATCAGCCGATCCAAATGAGAAAAGGGGGTTGTGGATAGAGATTTGACAGGTGGGAAGAACAACCTGCAATTGATATGCAAATCAAGAAGATTTGATAGTTGTCCAGGCTCTCTCCCTCTCCAGTTAGCACTACCACATTTTTAGATACCTCGCCCCTCTCGCTCCAACCATTGGGTTTTTTGCCTTGGTATAAAAAAGTAAACGATCTCCAATTTATGTTCGAAAATAAATATTAATATTCCTCCTACTTTTGTAGAGGACCTTAAATCGGATATCATACCGTCCTTGTTTTGAAAGTCATTTCCATCATTAGAAACAGGTAAAACACATTTTTTTAAATTTTTATAAGAATTATATAGAAATTTTAAAAATATTAAAAATATTACTATAACTTAAATATTGTATATGGTAGAGTATTGTTTAAGAATGGTTTCCAGGTAAGGTGTAAGAAAACAGGTAACGGTTCAAATCCAAAGGTCTCTGGCAAGAGCAAAAATATGCCCCCTCATACACCATTTCCATGTGTATTTTTTTCATTATATTTTTGAAAATATTTTTGGAATAATAGTGATGAGATGCTTTATCAAATCGCTCCTCTTATCAAAGAATTGAAACTCCAAAGATGACGAGAAACAAAACTTGTTTTTAGAAGAATGAGGGTCTTCGAAGAAAATTTGTAAGCAAGGAAAAATCAATCAAAAAAATATGTGCTTTTAAATTTTACTTTTAATATTACTTGAACGCTAACACGCTAATAGATAGACATAATTTTTAAAACATTATTATTTATTATGATGTTCAACTCATTCAACAATTAGCAACAACTTAATGAATAGATCTTCAATTTTGTTCATGTAATACCAGATGCAAAGCATTTGTATTGAATTTAGTTTGATATAGATCAAGATCTTCATATGAGGCAGGCTTTATTTTTTATTTATTCTAAGAAAGTTTTGTTGATTATTTGTTTAATACAATATAACAATTATATTAATGTCAAAAATATTGTCTCAAATTTTTTTCTTAAAAAAACTTTCACCTACACGGGGTTGATCTCAACCCAAATATTTTATTTATTATTCACATTTGAAATATATATATATATATATATATATATATATATATATAT
>ML778430.1:1037556-1103601 GCA_009831015.1 Picea engelmannii
TTTAGCAATAGTCATTATCAACACCATTTCATAAGCTTTCCATCTCTCATTAGAGTGGAGAAGCTTTGAGTTCTTTCACTCATATTTTCACCTTTCATTTGTAAGGAGAGCATCTACTTGAGGGCCTCAAGAGCCTTCCATTGAAGAAGGAAGGGACCCAAGTCCCCTTTCCCCTTTGTGTATCTCTGAATTTCACTAATCAGACCAGCCTATCTATTGGTGAACTTGTTCCATTGTCACTTGTTTTTAGTTTTTGTTTTTATGCTCATGTTGTTATTTAGTTTTTGCTTAATTCTTGTTAATAGCTTTATTGTTTTCTTTCTAACCTTTTGCATTGCAGCTGTCATGACTAGAAGAGCCCAACTAGGCATGTAAGTGCTCACTTTTTGCTCACACATTGACGAAAAAAGCACGAACACTTTCCATGGTTTCCGTGAGATAGAATGGGGAGATTGACCTACCTTAATGTTTGGAGATTGACCTACCTTATGATTTAAAAGTTTTTTTTTCTTTGGCATGACTTTAGTTAGATAGAATGAGGATAATGGGTTACCTTAATGTTTTGGCATTATCCATCCCTCTTTTATATTTTTCATGATTTAAAATTTTTGTTTTCTTTGGCATGGTTTTAGTCAAATAGAATGTAGAGAATGATGAAAATGAATCTTGAGGTTTTTCATTTCAAGTTTTCAATGATTCTGATCCCGAGACCTATGGGTTATGGACCCACATAATGGACTATAATAGTGTCCATATTATCGCAACAACATTCTATATTCCATATGACCATAGGCGGTGGCTAAGCACTAAGTCAACAAGAATTTATCAAGATCGATGGTCACGACTTAATCTGGAGTTATGACAAACAATTAACAATATTTTGGGTGGTTGGAAGCCTTTCACAATCTTAAGACTAGTGGGGGGCGAAATGATCCTCTTCTCAACATGTGGAATTCCAATCCATGGTGTATATTATTTCAAGGGTCCCCTCTCTATTAATGCCCTCCCCGTTTGTCATGTGAAAGGGATGGATCACCGTCGATCCTTTTTAGTGATCAACAGTTGATCACCTTCATCGCTAGAATACGACACTTCCACCATATTCCATATCTACAACTCTCTATGGTGGCCTCACTATCCACACTCATGTTCAAACTCATTGATCTCAACAAGATTTATAACTACTCAATATACAAAGTTACACACACAATATTAAACAAGCATGGAGATAGATTTGAAAGACACACGATACACAGGTTCTATTATAATTGAGCTCGAATTACATACAACCATGGCCTTTATGGCTAGGCTACATCTCTCGGACTATTCTTATGTTTTGTTGGCCACCTCCTCCTTTACAAACGCTTGAAGGATACAATTTATAACCATAATCATAATAGGGATTAGATCACTGAAAGGATCCGATCTACACTCAACAATATCGCTTAACAATCCCTCAAAATCTGCTTAACACAATAGTTACAAACAAATTCAATCAAATATAGAGGAAATATCATCCTCATGGCCACGTGGACTTCTGGAACATTTTGAAATTCGATTTTGACTTGGGGTGGGTTGATGCTCTTGCATCAAACTCCTAGGGTACAAAATCTCCATAATTTCCTGATCATATGTCCCATATTGCTGCATCCCATCTCCTTTATCTTCATGTATTACTGAGCTTTTCCTCATGCTCAACAATGAGTTGCAATGAAGCCTCCACTGAAACCTCATCGACTCTCCTCCTCTGGCTTGACCTTTTGGTATCACAGGTTCACCTCCTCTAGAACCTTTTGAGCTTCCTCTACTCCTTTGGTTGTCGCACGCTGCTCACTCTCCTAGACAATTCTACCCATAATTGCAACTATGGAATTTCCCAACAACTTCTACCCAAATGCAGTTGGAAGTTATTTTCCATTCTTCAACACGCATGAAATATTTCCATGTTCTGATACCACTTGACGAAAATGAATCTAGGGGTCCTTCGTTTCCATTTTCCAATGATCCTGATCCCGGGACCTGTGGGCTATGGTCCCACATAATGGAATTTAACATTGTCCATATCATCGCAACAACATTCTATATTCCATGCGACCATAGGTGGTGGCTAAGCGCTTATCAAGATCGAAGGTCACAACTTAATCTGGAGTTATGACAGACGGTTGACAATATTTCGAGTGGCCGCAGGGCTTTCACAATCCCAAGGCTAGTGGGGGCCGAAATGATCCTCCTCTCAACACGTGGAATTGCAATCCATGATGTATATTATTTTGGGGGTTGCCTCTCTGTTAACACCTTCGTCGTTTGTCATGCGAAAGGGCTAGATCATCGTCAATCATTTTCAGTGATCGATGGTCGATCACCTTCATCGTTGGAATATGACACTTCCACTGTATTCCAAATCTGCAACTCTGTCATGTGGCCTCACTAATCAGACTCACATTCAAACACATTGATCTCAATAGGATTCGTAACTACTCAATATACAAATTTACACACACGATATTAAACAAGCATGAAGATATATTTGAAAGACACAAAATACATGGGTTCTATTATAATCGACCTCGAATTACATACAACCATGGCCTCTATCGCTAGGCTACATCTCTTGACCTATTCTTACGTTGTGTTGGCCGCCTCCTCCTTTACAAACGCCAGAAGGCTACAATTTATAACCATAATCATAATAGGGATCAAATCACTAAAAGGATTTGATCTACACTCAACAACATCGCTTAACAATCCCTCAAAATCTTCTTAACACAACAATTACAAACAAATTCAATCAAATATAGAAGAAATATCGTCCTCATGGCCACGTCGACTTCTAGAATGTTTCAAAATTCGATTTTTACTTGAGGTGGGTTGATGCTCTTGCATGAAAGAATGGCCTATCTTAATGTTTATCATTGAGAAAAGTGAACAATCTATCTAACTATATTTATCCTTTTAATTAAACTTAAATTCCTTAATGTATAATAAATTTAAAGTTATGTTTTCTTTAGCATGGTTTTAGTTAGATAGAATTGGAAGAGTGACCTATCTTAATGTTTGGTGTTGATAAAAAGTGAATAATGTATTTCAATATATTTATCCTTTCATTAAAATTCCTTAGTGTATAATAAATTTGATTTTGAGGGTTTGTTCGAAAGTTAATGAGCTCATTGTTTTTCTTTCTACATGCTTGAATAATGAGATATTAAGACGATAAGTTAGAAAAGAAAATATATAATATTTTCTTTTAAAATATTAGATTTAAATGACACTTTGATGTGAGCAAAAAATAAAGTCTTCGGTGTATATACTGCAAAGATTGGTTATAAAGTTTCAATGGACTTAATTTGTAAGGAAAATATATAATGTTAATCGAAAATTTCAAAAATAAAGATTCTAAAAAAGAACAATGATCTTTCTTTAGCTATTCCTAAGGAACAAGGTATTGCCATGAGAGGGATTATAAAAGAGAGGGAGACAAGAACTGAACATCTCTATGTTATGTATGAGAGAAGTATAAACTATTTCACATCTAGTTATTTTTCATTGTACATATGATTAAGAACTCTAGAAAGATATAGAAAAGTTGACTACGATAGTCAATGCTTGGAATGATTTTACTATGGAGGAATGCCTTGGAGCTTGGCTTAAAAAAAATATTAAAAGAATTAAGAGTTGTCCTATGTCTCACTAATGGGGTATTTGGTTATCTTGCAATATATACTTGAAAGAAAGAAGATTATCATCTTCCAAGTGTATAATCAAGAATGTGTACTTATTCATGGATGTAGAGGGTCAATAAAAGAAACACATTTAATGCAAGTTGGTCAAATATGTATTAAAAAATCTCTTCCTTGGGGGTTCTTTAATAATGCTAGGAAAGGATGAAACAATTTTAGTAACATTGGTGGAATACTATGTGTTTTGATGGGCACTACATCTCTTTCAACATTGGCTTGCATTTTGAGTTAAACAATTATGGAGAGATGATGGCACTTTGTGTTCCACTGAGAATAGCTTGGATAAAGGAATCCAAAAGAGTAATGTGAATGTATATATATAGTGAATTCTCTCTTTCAACATTGGCTTGCATTTTCAGTCAAACAATTATGGAGAAATGATGGCACTTTGTGTTCCACTGAGAATAGCTTGGAGAAAGGAGTAATGAGAATGCATATATATAATGAATCCTCTTTGGTTATAAAATGGATGAATGGTAAGAACCAAATCCACTCTGTCTTATTAGAAGATTTAGCCAGACCACTAAAAGGGCCTCATCCATATTTGAGTCTATTACATTCACACATCTTACATGAACATATCAAGAAAACATATGCTTTTTCCAAACAAGGTCAACATGTGGAAGCTAGCTCAACAATTTTTTTAGAATCCATAAATGGAGCCTTGTATGCACTATATTGACTAAGAACTCTCAAGAGTTTTTATATATTTTTGAGAACTTTATATGGAGGTATGACCATGCAAAGGAGATATGATATTGTAAAGAATTATAAGGTGATGAGTCATTTTTTATCCTCCTATACTGAATTCTAAAGACATGTGGAAATTTTCACTATCATTTGATTTTTTACATTGCCAAAAACACTTAAAGAATAATATTTCCATTCTTTACTTGAATACAAATTTTTTTATTTTTTTATTTTAATTAAATAAACTTTTTTTTTAACTTTTTTCACAACATATCCAAACCATTTACTATAATACCTATTAATAAATAATAATATTTATTATTAATATTAAATAAAATTCATTAAAACCATAAGATAAACGTTGATATCACCAAAAAAAAAAAAAAAAAACAAATATAATCACTAATCACATACATACTAAACAATTTCTATGAAGAATGGAATAAATTTTATCAAAATTATCTTATTAACTAATATTATATTACCAATCTACGAAAAGTAAATGAAAGTAATCAACAATTATCAATCTACAAAAAATAAATGAAGGCAATCAACAATTTCTAATGAAGCAACTTCTATTAACTAGTTTTATATTATTAATCATTTGAGAATGAATGTTTTTTCTTAACTAGCTTTTCCTATTACCAATCATGGACAGAGATTATATAACAAGTTTGAGAGACTAGTGTTGAGGTTTCCATTAAAGGAAACCAAGCCCAACACCAATTATGGAAGTTCTAGAGAGTCAAGTTGTTACTACAAAGGACTGACATATTTACATAGTTTGGACTGAGACAGAAAATGTTGAGCCTAGGATTATACCAACTGAAAATACTTTCTAATATAACAGGCGATAATAGTGTTGCAAAAAGAAAAAAAGAACATACCATTAGAGTTTAGTTGCGGGTATAGCAGTGGGGAAATACATGCCTGGAAGAATCAGACCATTTGGGTGCCATGACCGCCTAGAGCAAATCTTCTTCATTGCATCTCTGCTCTGGGTTCTCTGTGCCTGATTCTAGTAGCCAATCCAGTTGCTTCGCCATTAGATCCTATCGAGATTTCACTTCATCCTTGTCCCATCAGAGCTCCATGATAAGTTCTCGTTGCATAGCAATGAAAACAAGGTTGGCGAGAGACAAGGAAATGGAGTTGGAGGCACCTTCAGTGTTGGTGATAAGAGTTGTTGTAGTTTCATTTGGGGTAACAAAGAATGTGGGCTTATAATCTTCAGAGGTTGCAGGAAAGGTGCAGACATAGCAGGAGAAATGAGGACGCCCAAATAAGGAGTTGTGGCCAGTAGAGCCCAAACGAGTGCTACTAGCTCTCTTGGATCTTGATCTCTCTATAGGCATGAGAGTAGAGAAAAAAAATCAGTGATAGAGAATGAAGAGGGAGATCCTAAAACTAGAGGGCGACTAGAAAATCAATAAACACAGGAAGAGAGGAAGGCAAGTCGAGAAATCCAAATGAGCTCGTTGGGAGGTAGCTTGGGGAAAAAGGAAAGTTTCATAGCTATAAACATCAGTTGGAGAGTACATGTGAGTGAAGATGACCATCAAATACACAAGCAAGAGAGCCATGTTCCAAGCCAGGTGCAAGGGAAGGGATGAGCAGATGGGAAGGCTAATAAATGACCACTGCCGACCCTCTCCTTTATGCGAACTCCTAGAGATCGCCATGTCAATCTTCCTATGTGTCAAGTGGATCTTGTGGCACCCCATCCGGGGATTTGAGAATGAATGTTAACCTTATATAATATAGTTAATAAATTCCAAACTAAATAGTAATGATATCCAGAAGTTACTATAATAAGATAGCTCACATATTATTACAAAGTTAAAATTTTATTGCAATGTTTTTCCTAAAATTTTTAAAATAATGTTTTGTTTTTTTTTCATTAAGATGGAGAGTTTTATAAAATTTTTATTATTTTATAATATTTTTACTAAAAAGTATTATAATTATTTTTAAGAAATCATCAAGATTTAATATTTTAGAATAATATTTTTTACCTCTCATTAGTCCCTGCCCTTCAGGCTGCAGGGAATATAGTAATCGGTTCACCATTCTTATATTAGTTTTGCACGCAAACCAACCACTTTCCACTGTTTTAACTAAAGTTTTAACAAATTTATACCATTTTCCGATTCACAATTCACTTTTTATCCTAAGTTTTGAATTTAAGCTCTTATTTGGCCTTATATCGAGGCAAAGGGAAAATTTTGAAATTTGTGTTATTTTACAAGGAAAATTTATTTACACTGCATTACTGTGTACATCCATTGCGCTGAATTAATGCTAAATCTGGTGCTAGCATTAGTTCATAAACATTAAATATTTTATGTTTATCTTATGTTAAATTTCATCAATTCCAAACACATTATATTTGTTGTTATGTGTCAATCAACTCTGTCCAGTTGTAGCTTGCATGGAACATCGGTCTCTATATTTCTTCTCATCCTTGCAGACTACCAACGTCCATTTCATATGATCCCTCCATGCGAAATTCATCTCTATTTTTCCTCCAATCCCTCCAAACTACCCTCAAGATTTGTCTCTGTATTTCCTCTAATCCCTACAAACTACCCTCTGATCCCAACAAACTACCAGTGTTCATTTCCTCTCATTTCCTCTAATCCCTTCTCATTTCCTCTAATCCCTGCAGACTCGTGTAGATGCAAGATGTTGGCAAAAGAAAAAGGTGCAACTTCCATTTTCTCTAATCCCTGCAGACTCCTGTAGATGCCTGTAGACACAAAATGGAGAAAAAATGGGCCGGATTTTTGTTTTTTCTTAATATTTTACTTTAGAATTTGTAGTTGTAAATTTTACAAAGGCGCGCATATCTCTGTATAGTTTTATTTATGTTACTGAATAACAGTACAATTATTATTTTTATGTTTTTACTTCATAAACTAGATCTCATGCAATGGAAAAAATGGGCTGGATTTTTGTTTATTCTTAATATTTTTCTTATTTTTGTTTATTCTTAATATTTTTCTTTTGTTAGTTGATTAATTTTTTCTATAGTACCAACACATGATCATTACATTTTTCCCTAATGGGTGTGTCTACACATTTTTTCATTCTCTGGTGTTAGCTCATAATCAATGTTTTTTTAAATAATTTCCTTAATGGTCGAGTTTACAAATTTTTGCAAGACATGAAATGGTTATGTTACCATCTGTGAAATGCTTGACAAGACATTGATATTTTACACTGGCAGCTAAAGACATGGGCTCTTAGAGTGCTTTGTTGGTAATGCTTCTAATTATTTTTTTGTAGCAGCTAAAGACACAGGCTCTTTAGAGAACTCTTCTAGTAATGCTTATAATTAACTTTTTGTAGCAGCTAAAGACACGAGTTCTTAGAGAACTTTTCTGGTTATGATTCTAATTAATTTTTTGTTTTCTTGTCTCAGGTAGGCATCTTTAGAGTCTTCTCAATTTGGAAAACATACCTGTTTATTAGAGAATTGAAATTGTTTCAAACTTAGTGGCAGCAGACTTCATGTTAAGACTTGTAGAAGTAAAGACAAAATCTCAAAATTGCTAACATGTAATACATTACAAAAAGCTTGTGCTATAAAGAAGGCCCATAGAGAAGGCCCAATAAATGAGACAATCATTGGAGAAGGAAGAACATATTACAGTATAATTTGCAAGATCATTTTAATTTTTAATTTGCAGGTTTTCTAGAGATGTAGTCCAGGAGCTCACCGAAGAAAGTTTGGAACCCGCGAGGCAGCTACTGCCCAAGCCACAAAATAGCCATCTGCAGAAGTTCATGCTGCCTCACTTGGCTCTCCGGAGATTATCCCTGCCGAAACACTGAAAGCTTAATCTGATTCCTGCGTCCCCCATTCCAATCTTGTTCTTACCGATGACTTGTTTTGATGATATCTCCTTGCCACCCACCATCTTGACTTATAGGAAGATCGTTGAGAGTCTCATTGAACATGGTTGAGAGTCTCACTGAATCAACCAATGGACGAAGCAAAAGACTAATTAGCAGTTGAAAGAACCTATCCATGGATAATACTGAATACAAGGAAAAAGTAACTCAACCAAATTTACAACACGGCTCTTGATAATATCATTACTTTCTCCGCAAGCAATGGGCATGAGGGTTTTGTAAAGGATCTCTGGAAAACCATCGATGTGCGCCCAAGGATTTTCTCTTTACAGATAATCTAAAGCTTTTAACTAAATTATCACTTAAGGCAGGGGCTTGCTGCTTTGCAGCTCTCCTCTTGTTAAGATATATAATTTTATGAAAATGTTATTATCATTTTATCAAATAAGTATTATAATTGTTCAAAAGAGATTCATATATTTTTATGTAGCATTTTTATTAAGACATTTTTACTGTGTTTTTTTTTTTTTTTCTTTTGAACATTTTCACGGACCATTTCATGGGGCATTTCATTTAGACATTTTCATTGATGCATGCCTTAACAAACCTTATTTACAACTTTGACCTAATCGTATGCATAAGTTCCTTCTTTTAATATTGTTTATAGTGTATCTCCTCTCTATTCTTTTATTCCAATATGAACAATTCACCACATTTACCAAAACCTATTAAGGGGAGACCTAGCAAAGTAACCCTCGACAATCTTTGTGAATATATAGAATAATTAGAGAAATGTAGAGAATAAAGAGAAGCCAAACTTCAAATAGAATTAGAGGTAATGCTCTATAATAAATTTGGATCCTTTGAAGATACAATTCATAAACATATAGACAATAAAATAATAGGGTTAGAGAATAAGTTGTAGAAAATGGAGATTAGGTTACAAGAAATGGAAAAGCAAAGCTAAGAAAAGAAACAATCAACCCAAGAAAGAGAGGTCAATAATTTAGAAAATCTTAATTTGGGGAACACGATTAACGAGATAGAAGAAAAAATAAATAACAATTTGTCCCTAAATAGTTTGGAAGGTAAATTGAATATCAAACCCATCAAAGGGGAAGTGAATAAGCTTATAAAGTTAGATCTTCAGTGCAATAATGGAGCCTTGAACCTTATAATTTTTTGTTTGAAAGAGAAGAAATATGAGGACATGCTAACACTAGTCAAGGAAGAACTACAAAATAAATTACAAATTGAAACAATTTGTCTCATAGAAGCAAAAATGCCAGGAAAAATAATTGAGCATAAATATAGGTTACAATGTGTTAAGGTAATCTCTAATGACCATAAATATGACATCCTTAGTGAAACTAAAGGGTCAAGAATTTTTATAAATAAAGACCTCATTCTAGAAGACCAAAAATAATTAAGGAAGAAAGTTCAAAAGGTAAGAGAATCTAGGAAAGAAGGAAAATGAGGCAATAATTAGGAATAGACACCAAAAAGTTAATAATAAATAGGAATTTGAGACTCTTCGGATACTATTTTGGAATTGTCATGGATTTTCATGGAGCAAAGGGCCCATGTTAAGATGGATCTCAAGTCAAATGATATTACATTCCTTTTTGAAACTTGGGAGCATGAAGAATCTAAGGTCCCTAACATAGAAGGATCTGTCTTGTGGTTGGTATGGAAAAAGAGATCCCACTATAGAGGAATTGGAAGTATAGCTTGTTATATAAAGAAGAACAAGAAAGACCCTTTCAATCAATGCTTGTGGATGGAGATTTTATATATTAATGCTATAGAGATTTATATAGTAACATGTTATTTTGTGCATATTAATTTTACCTTTTATAAGAAAAACAATCTAGATAAAAATTGTCCTTACAATAACTTAGAACATGATAGATATAGTCTTGGAAATGAACGTAGTATCCTCTTTCTAGGAGACTTTAATGCTAGAACAACAACTAATCAAGCTATTATTTTAAGCAATGCTTTCAGCCCTAATTCTCTATGGCTAGATGATGACATTTTTTTAGCTAGTAGATACAAAAGAAACTTTGAAGAGTTGGTTGATAATTTGTTTGACCGGATCACAATATGTAGTTCTCAAGATCTAATAATTTACAATGGTCTAATGAAGTGGCCAAAATCCAATTGGATGACATGTATTCATGGGTTTGGCAGCAATGTCGTAGATTATGTGAGATATGATATCCATGTATACAACCAAATAGTAAAATGTGACATCTTATATGACCATGAGCTTGACTATAATCATAGAGCTTTAATCCTAACTCTAAACTTTATCATGCACCAAAGCTCCATAGAAGAGAATTTGATAACCAAATGTGCTTGATCTTTAACAAAAATGAAATTGATCTTTCTTTAAAGGATTTAAATAATGAATTAAATATCCTATCAAATAAGGACAATATTGAACACCTCTATCATAATTTTATGACAACCCTCTCTACTTCCATTTATAAGTTAGCTATCAATGTGTCATGTAAAAAGGAAAATAGAACAACCAACCCTTGGTATGATAAAGAATGCAAGATTTCTAGATCAAGGTGTCATGTAAAAAGGAAAATAGAACGACCAACCCTTGGTATGATAAAGAATGTTAGATTTCTAGAAAATCTATTAGGGATGCTTCTAATGAGTCCTTAAAATCCAACAAGATGAATAGGTACAAATCCTTATTTAAAAGGAAAAAATGCACTATATAAATACAAAGCAAGAGAAGATTTTGCACCTCTCTAAACTAGATCCTAAGAAATTCTAGAGGAAAATTTTGACTTGTAAAACTAAAGAAAACAATATGATTCCCCTAAGGGATTGCAATTCCTACCTTAAAAATTTGTATGAATCCCTTGATGTCATGGGCAATATTCAAACTCTTTCTATAAAGGAAGGATTGTTTCTATAGAAGACATAGAATTTGGGGTTAAGCATCCCACTCAAGGGAAAGCTAAGGACATAGAAGACTACTAAGCAAAAATATTAAAATTTGAAGGACTTGTCCTCATCCCTCACATCCATAATCTCTTCAATTTAGGAGTCAAATAGGGTTTCCCTAAACCCTAGACTCAAAGCCTCATCGTTCCTATTTTTAAAATTGGGGATAAAAAAAATACCTCTAATTATAGGACTTGTTACCGCTAAATTTAGTGGTCTCGTTAAGGTATTCTTGAGGTGATAAAGTGGAACCACATAGGATAAGTTCTCATTGTCACCTTGGCACACATAACCACTCTTTAATCCAAACTCCTAAAAAGGGATGTGGGAGGCTTCCCTAATCTAAACATATACACACAACTTCACCAAAGATTAGTAGACTAGTGCTTAATAATGATGTCTAAGGTGAAGGTAGGAGTTAATTACTTGATTTTAACTGATATGAAAATGAAATAAAACACAAAAATAATTTATACCAACAAGAAAAATATCACTCAAACCTTGCAATATATAACTCTAAATTAACAACACAAGTTGAGGGCTGAATGCCCTTACCAAATGAGAGATCATTTTGTTGGTATGTGCCTCATGATAAGTGCCTACAAGTTGACAAGTATCTCGTTGTCCTGTACTTTTAGATATGAAAAACATGCTAGAAGACATAGAAAACAACGATTAAAATGCCCCTTTGGGGCCACCCCAAAGTGCAAAAAAACACTAGATCAATAGATATATGGTGTTGGGTATGTGTTATATTCTTTGCATGTGTGCGTGTGTGGGTGCGTCAGATACGACAACTGTGTCTGACGATCCCTTCGCCTAGAGCTCTGTCGTGTGCGCCGGGCGCTTTCCTAGGGGGGTCCCAGGGGGGGGGCAGGTATGCCCCCCCCCTGGTTACGTGCAGCGTTCGGGGCAGTGCCCCGAATTTTTTTTTGGGGCAGTTTTTGCTATTTTTAGCGGATTTTGCTATTTTTAGCTGATTTGTAAATTAATCCCGAATTAAGGGATTAGGGTTTTGGTATCTACGGAATACCTCAAAACATTGTATATATTGTATGGCGAATGGTGAAATTCGATATAATGAAAATAAGAAAGGTTTTCCCGGTTGAGGGTTTTCGGTAAAAATCTCTATGTACTCTGTGTATGAGCCATTGATTAATTTCTGTATTGCTTAAGAATCTATATGCATTGCTTTACTTCATAGGTTTAAAACTTACATATGGGTGGGGAAGCTTGTGCAACGAGTTAATGATGATATCAGTGGCCCAAAATTCATATCAACAAGTAAAATAGAGTTTCAAACAATATGGAAACTACTTGCATCAAGCGGGGTTCAAATCCCCCTAGGATCAAAATGCATAAATTTATTCCAGCAGTAAAATGTGACTTATAATTGTCGAAAAATGCCTATTTTTATCCCAGAAAATCAGTATTAAGCTATTAAATCAGATTTGGAATCAAAAAAAGAGAATTACAAATGGAATGTACTTACTTGTTCAAACCCTTTAGTGAGGTTTCTTACTGGATCTATGGATAGATATGTTGTAATAATATAGATATGAAAAAACACCTTACAATACCATCATGAAATATGATTTGAAAGTGCATAAAATCAGAGGGTAGATCATATCTTCCTTGGATAAAGATGGATCTAGTATCAAGTCCCAAGGATCTACTAGCTAGTAAGATAAAAAAAAATCAAGCACAAGCTAGACAATTATTTTGTATTTTTTATTTTTATAAAACAGAAAACAAGGGAGATTGATTGGGTTTTAAAGTTTAATGGTTGATGTAGTGAGGTTTACCTTGGCTTTAAAATTACCTTCTGTAGTTCCAGATTGCAATCACAATCCTCTATTTTTAAGTTGTTAACTTTGTACTAGATCATGGGTTTGGATTCAAGGAGACGATCACACCCAATCTAGTCTAGAATAATGTTACAAGCTTTTGGATTTTTCCAAGAAATCTTTGTCAATGGAGATGGTCTCCAACCATTGGGTTAACTATGGCACCAAGTATAATATTACCCTTGCTAGAGGGATTCCCGATAAAGATCTGTCCAACACTTGGGTTTGATTAATGCCTAATAGCAACAAAAGGATAAGATGAATTCTAGCACCTTGACCTCTCCTTCAACATGATTATGTGTTCCCACAATGGATCAATCTAATTGTCTTGCAGTAATCTAGAAATACATGTGTCTGTTGGATTAATGAGAGGGGGGGTGAATCAGTAATAGAGCAATATAATCCTTTTTAATCAATGTAGCATCATCATCCAATATTTGCAGTGTAAATAAACAATGAACAAATTAGTAATCATACACATACACAGTACACCAGTGTTTTTACGTGGAAACCCAGAGCGAGAAAAAAACACGAAATGATTTTTATTATATGTCTTGAAGAATTACATTCATTGGAAGAACCAACTTCCTTTGTTTTCTAGCTGCAACTGGAAGGAGGCTCCAACCCCCTACTTTCTCAAGCTACAACCCAAGGGAATCTCCAACTCCCTAATTCTCTGGCTACAACCAGAAGGAGGCTACAACCCCCTATTTTTTCCAGCTACAACCACCTATCCTTGCCCCATTCAACCACCCTGAAGTGGAATTAGAATGATGGAACAACTGTCACACTATCACTGTGAGATATACCACTATACAATTGTATCAATTTGTACCACTGACCTGCAGCCAATCTGTACAACTTCCCTGTAATCAATCTGTACCTGAATTGAACATGTATCAACAAAATACAATAGGTACGCGACCTGTAGTGCTGCAACATGCGTATGTACATGCCCTATTTGTTGTGCAGCCTGCGTATGTACACGACCAAACTGTTATGCAACCTGTGTATTCCTTCTGAAAACTAGGGTTTCTTTCTTCTAAAAACTTTTGACCCTATGTAACTTCTTTCACATAGATTTGTAACTTGTCACTGCATCCAGACTATATCTGTACCCTGTGCATGCATCCTCATACATATCTCTCTCTAGTCATGTGCCATAAGTGTGTGTAATCATGAATAAGTATAATAACCCTCACATGATCCAGACTTCAAACCCTTTCTGATATTCATCCTCTCAATACATCAAACAATACTAGCTCTCAACCATATACCACAAAAACCCTTAGCCATATGCCAAGAAATACAAGATGTGCTTCAACAAGAAGTATCAAGGTTAAATATACCAGAACTGTATTTCTATAGATCTAACTTATACAGAAGATCCCATGCAACCACTAGTCTTTCTAGGGAGAATCCTCAAATCTCCATAACCATTTCTCATGCATACATCAAAATACAACTATTCATAGAAATAAGACATACCTTTTGAACCAATGGATAGATCTGATGTATCTGAGCATTGTAGACCTTCTTGGGAGCTTGATCTCAGAATCTAGAACCTCTACATCTTCATCTTCTCAAGTTTCCATGGCTTTACCAACATGTATGCACCCTAATACACGGTTAGCCCCACGTACG
Organism: Picea engelmannii; assembly: GCA_009831015.1. NCBI lineage: Eukaryota > Viridiplantae > Streptophyta > Pinopsida > Pinales > Pinaceae > Picea > Picea engelmannii. Next base: position 1,052,300 of record ML778430.1, read on the forward strand.
TACGCACGCTAGTACATTGTCAGCTCGCATATGCCTCAGTATGTATGCACCCTAATACACTATCAGCCCGCATATGCCTCAGAAATTAGGGTTTTTTAGTATTCGTTGTAATTCCAAGACTTTCACCATCAACCTTTCGTACTACCTCAGACTTTCGTAACTTCATATGTATCAATGAGTACTTACAATAAGACTCACAGAAAAAAAGATATTCAATGTGTTCAAGTGTAATTAAATGAGAGAGCCTTTCCTCTTATTTATACTTTCATGTAGCATTCCACTTTCCTGATTTTAGTGAGTTCTCCATTAACTTTATTATTTAAATAATTTCTTTTGTAAACACTTTGATTTTTAGGGGCTTCTAGATGACTCATGAGGGTTCTCCAACTTCACATGGCCATAACTCTCTAACCGTGAGGAGTTATGTGAAATTCCACATACCACCGAAAATGGCATGACATGTATTATCCCTTTGAAATAGTCTTACCTTCCAAACTTGGGTCCATTACTCAAACCATTGTGCTACCAGAATTCCCTACCTGATTTTCTTCAAGTGTTGACATCAATGAAAACCAACCCATTTAATCAACAATGTCTATTCTATGAAGCACAATAAAAACAAGCCAAAAAGAAAAAGCATAGAAGAATCAACCCAAAATATGCACTAGAAAATAAAAGTTCTTATTATGGCATAATGATCTCACATCTTAACAATAACACAATTGGGTAGAGGGTCTAGCCTTTTATATCTCTTTCTAATGGCTAGTTTTTCCCATCTCCCCAAAATATAATTGTTTGACTTGTCATCTACAACCCAAAGACTAAGTCTTTTTACAAGAGAAACACTTTTTTAATCAATAAAAATCACCCAAAAGGGCATTCAATTTGGCTATGAGAGGCAATGACTAGTTGAATAACTTGGTTCTCTTGGATTGAACATACTTGGTCTCCCATGTTCCACTTCCCTTAAACCGATCGTTCCCTTGGATGCTCAATGACTGCAGGAAGATGTTGATTTAATAAGAATATCCATGACTAGCTTTTAATACCCACGACTATGAAAAAAGGGGGGTAGATTTAATTTAATTAAGGTTGATTTAATTTAAGGAGGGGTGTGTTTTTCTTACTTGAGTGCCCACAACTATATTTTGATTCCCCCTCATCCAACGTTTGGATTTCTTTGACCCGTATAGCTAACTCTTTACCCAACGACTATTTCCTTTGACTAAATAGGCTCATTAAAATATGTTGGTGGTTGAGAAGATTTGATGGAGATGAGGGTCGATGGTTTCCAACATCCATTCTCTTGACTCAATGTTTAATGAGTTGACCCCGCGACTCACTTTTTGGCTTGGAAAATATTCCCACAGCTCTTTGACTACTCACAACTCACTTGGAGAAGGTCGAATTAACTAATTGGGGTTGATTTAATTATCTGGAGGGATATTTAATTAATAAATGCTCAATTTGGATGAGGGAAGAATTTTTTGATCCAGAGTCTCATTATTTGTCCAAACGAATCACTTGGACCCTACATTCACTTGGAAATGATAACTTAGTTAATTTGGCCCAATTTAATTAATTTAGGTTGATTTGCTTGAGTTGAGGGTCGATCCACCTGATTTTTCATTTATTGGCTTGATCAAACTCAATGGCTAGGGACCTTTTGACCCTATGGCTCACCTTTGACACCAATCACTAACTTGGAAGGAGGCCACCATCTTTGCATTTCCCTGATTTTGTTAGAATTGTTGATGTTAGTGGTAGCATCAGACATGTACTTCCACATTGGCATGTGTGATCCAGGATATTTTCGTCAGGTGACTTATTAAAGAATCGTATTAAATGAGCATAAACTAAATTACACCATAAATAAGGAAAAGCTCAAAAGGAAAGAGACATAATCATGCAATATGAACACAAATAACTTGATAACGGAGTTCCTACCTGGTGGACTACGTCTCTGGGTCCTGCTCTCAAATGGGTAGGTATTTTTATTAAATCCACAAAAGAATTGGGCAAAATACATAAGTATACCTCATTATGAAGTTAATACACAAAATATTTGCTCAAATCAGAAAACTAACACCACCACAATGTTTGTGGCATCGTTTTACCTAAAAATGACTGTCTCCATGCCTTGATCCGAGTATGACACTTTTTGGCCCAAGAGGCACCCCTGCCTCAGTTTGCATACCACTACTCCTGCAATAAATGACTAAGAAATCTAAAAAAGTGTGCCTCAGTCCGTACAAATCCGTACGGATGCTCTCGGTCTCTCCTCTTCGTCTTCTCCCCCGAACTCTGGTCGAGGCCCCTTCTTATACCAAAATCTGGCGGTTATGCAATAAGTGACACGATTGGTGTATTGGTTGTGGAGGCTAAGTTTAGAGTTTGGTTAGTGGAGGTCCCCGGATTGAATCCCACAGACTCCGCTTTATTTGGCATACTTGTTTGGCAGTTTACAATAGTTTTGGCGCGCCCAGCCAAATCTAGTGGTCGACCACTAGAATGGCGGACAATTGGTGGAGGCAGCTAGAATGGAAAACAGTTGGGAGGAATACCATATATGGTGGGTGTTTTGGAGTGGTCGCATGGTTTTAACATGGAACCAAGGGTTGGGCCAAGGGCCTAGCCCTTTCCCTTTTCCCCATACGAAAACATTCAAACTTAAATAACATTTGAGCCACATTACAAACAAGGCCTATGTATTGGTATGTTGGCTAACGCGAAGGTGTGGGGCCTTTGGGATAACGAAGGTCATGAGTTCGACTCCTATGGAGTCATATAACTCTTAGACACACCAACCATTGGAGGGGTGCCACGTGGCAGCCCATGACTGGGCCACGTGGCACCATATTATTTGTCCATGAAAATGACACGTGTCATCACTTGATTTTCCCATGTGTTTGCCATCAATCTGTATGACCTTGCCACATCATCCCATACCAAATCAATCTTACGAACGTACCATGTGTCACCCTGACAATGGTGCCACATGTCACCTTGAAATTTTGACTTTTGACCAAGTTTGACCTAAACTTTGGCTGCTTATATCTTTTGATCTGTAACTCTATTTGACAAGCCGTTTGCGTCGTTAGAAATATTGTGACACATTCTTTGTGATCATATCATTTTAACTGAGTTTTGGGAACTTTTAATATTTGTCCTTTTGTTGTCTGTTGAAGCCATTCTGAGCATTCTGAGTTGCCTCTATAAGTTCTGAGTTGTTCTTAGCCTTCTCTAGATCCTTTTTGGATCAATGTGTCTAGCATGTGGAATTCGTCGAAATCCTTCTATCCTTGAGTTTACTTTATTTAAAATGAATTAATTAAAGTAAAAGTATTTTTATTGGTTAATTGAGTTATTTAGAAAAATTGATAAAAGTAATTAGCATGTAATCCATGAAATCTAAATCGTAAGTGAGTGTGAGAAGTAATCTCAACCATCAATCACTTTGGATATTATAAATAGATTGTAACTCAAAATTATAAAAGCAAGGCTAGGGTGAAGGAGGAACACACTTGTGTGAGATACACTTGTAAGAGACTTTGGTGAGGGAATAAGGTCAATAATTTTGGTGAGATTCCAAGGTCGAGGATAACAAAGAAGGACAATTTCTAGTGTGAGGAGTGTAGAAGAAAATAAGGACTTTTTCTTATACAAGAGTGAGGAGATCTCACTATTTGAGTGAAGATATTTTGTCCAAGTGTTGATGCAAAGAGGGTTGTATCACGAAGGACTATGATTCAATATCTTGGATAGGTGGAGAAGGAATTTCATCTAGAGGTCATATAGGTCAAGGAGAAGAGAGATTAGAGGAAACCGTAGGTGGGTTTTAGCTGATAGAAGCCAGAGGAAAGCGTAACATCATACAAAAGTTTGCATACAAAGTTTCCATACATGTATGCAAGTTTTAGTGGAGATAGTTGCGTATGTATGCGAGTTTTTTTGAAGGAAAGACACGTACACTTCAGGAAACGTGTTGGTACAAATTCATAGCAACACATGCATTTCCAAGTTTATATGTAGTGTATGTTCTCTTAGTGGGCCATTTCCCTATTTCGAGAGCCTTGATTTGACCTTTAGAAAAGCATCTTGGAATTGGTTTTCCCTTTGGGGGTTTTTTTATGGGTTTATACCTGAAAATATGGGTGCATTGTGTGTGATATTTTGGTTTCCTTGTTTATGCTTTTGTTGAATGTTTAGTTGATTACTTAGTTGTGTTTTTATTAGATAGAGTGATTTTATTTTGAGCTAATTGTCGGGTGGTAGGTTGAAGTGGTAAAATCAACATGGTATCAAAGTATGATCTTTGAAGGGAGGAAATAAAGACCAAATATCTCAGTAGTTGCAAGAACATCTATCAGACTTGCAAGAATATCTAGTCAGATCTATAACTGGGAGGTGGAAATCGAAGGAAAAATTTCAGGAAAACAACAGTATTGAGGCAGAACATGTGTTTTTGTAGGTGTACGGAGGTGTACGTGGGTCACATAAGGGACAATGATGTACATATGTGGGAGGCTATGATAAAAATCATGTAGATATGCAAGTTTCAAAAGTGACAGTCACGTACATATGCAGGTTGTAGTGGTGACAATCACATACATGGTCGTATAGGGAAGTACAAGGGTAGTTTTAGCAGGGGGTTACAATATCAGATCTTGGTGATGGAAACATGATTTCGATTGGAGGATAGGTTGGATGGGGTTTCATACTACATTCCTTGGAAGGAAAGGATCATGTTGGTGTTGATGAAGAATGGGATCTGGGAATTTTCTAATACTTAGATAACTCCACCAACAAATGTGACAACACTCGTCATCCATGATTAGAGGGATGTGAAAGCCAGGCACATCACTCTTGATCTAAAAATATTTTTACACTAAATTATTCTGTAAATATACATGTTAACATCTAATGTGATTCAAAATATTTCTTGATCGCCTTTGACAAATTTGCTTAACACATGTGAATCTTTTACTTATCCAAAACCTCATAAAATGATGAATAATTTGCAAAATAATGAGAGATAACACATCAGAAAATAAAAGAACTATGAAGACAATATTTGATGATGGAATTCACATGATACCAACTTTTGGGATACATATTTGAGTCCCCTTCAACAGTGAGACTACTCTTCATTAATCTCAAATGTCAAAAATTACAATGAAAATGGACTTAAAAAATCCAATCTTGAAGTCACTCTTAAATTCTACTGCTCAATCCCAAAAAAGATGTTACCATTGAATTCCTCTCAAAATTATGAGAAAAATGAGTATAAACTCGACTATATTATGAACAACTCAAAATGACCCCCTTTACATGCTAAACGATGCACTATGACTCTCATACATGGAAATATAGACTAATACTTTCATAAACAACATCTTAACACAAAATAGACATCACCATCATACTCCTCTTGAAAAATTGAGACAAACAAGTATAAACATGACTATGTTTGGACATGGCATGCAAAACGAGATAATTTCATGACTAAGACATCTCTTGTCATGCAAATCGAGACATCATACTTTACTATGTTGTATCATCCCATACTCTGCACTCCATAGCACCTCATGATCCATGCCTAGTTTAAATAGGGTGTGGGCCCCCAACCTCCATCTGAAATCTCGGCTCGAACTTAAATACAATTCCCTTCTTGGTTATAACCAACCGAAGTTGGTGGCACATTGGTTGGTGGTTGTTTATGAAGTCACAGGAACTTTGGTGGAAGGTCCAAGGTTCAAGCCCCACAGACTCCATATTCCGCATATATGTTATATATAATTTTTAACCATGTGTATTCGGTCCGCCCCCTATGGGGGGGAACAATTTTTAATCCCCAGGACAACTTGGCCTTCTAGAAGGTGCCATGTGGCACCATTTGATTGGCCCATGTGGTAGCCTATTATTGGTCCACCTGTCTCCCACTATGCCCTACCACATGGCATCATCGTACTGTATGACCCTGCCACGTCAACTTTTGATTATGTCTCCACCTATTTGCCTCGTCATCGTATGGTAGACCATGTGTCATTGTGCTAGTGGTGCCACGTGGGCCATATGGTCTACCACGTCATTCGTACAGATGACACATCGCATTTTCCAACTAGTCCAATTGGATACCCATTCTTCCAAATTTGGGTGACACATGGTAGCTCTTGGTGCTTCCACGTCAACATGATGATGTCATGCTGACATCGCTTATCCACGTGTCACTCTCCCTGATTGACACTTGTTGTATGGATGTTGACAGTATCAACTATACAGAAGGACACATGTCATCATCTGATTCATCCACTTCAATTGTATGGATTCCACATGGCAGTATGTCATACTTCCACGTCAACTTGCTGACATCATCTATACATACTGCCTAATCATCATTTTTCCCTATTTTTATCAAAACTTTGAAAGGTCATAACTTTCTCATACGACATTTTTTTGAGGCGATTCATGCGTCATTGGAAATCTCTCGTTGAGATCTTTGCAATGAAATCATTTTCAAGAGAATTTGAGACAATCAATTTTTGAGCATTTATGGATCCTCCTGGACCTCTTTGAGCATTCTAGATTCTCCTAGACCTCTTTGAGCATTCTGGATCCTCCTGGATCACGCCTTCCCATTGAAGAAATTTTGGACCTCCAAAAATATGGATATTTCAACAACTTAGTGATGATACCTCTTCCTCACTCTTCTACCTTGTTGAATTTCTCTTATTCAACAACTTAGTGATGATGAAGTTCCCTCACTCTTCCACCTTGTTGAATTGTACTTGGAATGATTCCCATATTGGAATTGATATTTTGGATCTTTATCTCAGATACAGATTTGATCTCCTTCTTGAACTTTCATAATCTCAAGGAAACCAATCTAGATCAATGTACTTCTGTTTGTATCTCTAAAACATGGCTCTGACTCTGTCTCTCTGCAATAGTCCTGACTCTGGCTCTTTTCTCATGGATAGTGGTGCTTGCTTAGATCTAGATATGCTTCTAGTGCATTGATTCCTTCATAACATAATTCTTCTCACTGACTCTCTGCTCTATAATATCCAAACTTGAATCATGAACTCAAAATCCATTCCCATCTCTTTCTCTGCTGAAGATAGTCCATCTCGAAGATCATAAAAGCAAGTCGAATATTGATCTATGTCTCGCCCATCTTGGATTAACTATTCATGTACTATTGATGTATCTGTAGGAGTCTCTGAATGAATACCCTTTTCATTTACTCTCTCCTTCCGTGAAAGCAAAATCTAAACATGTTTTCCACAAACATATGTACTACTTGATTTGCTTCTACTCAAGGTATACATGTATATGAACATGGCATAACATATTGAAGATATTCATAGGATAAAGCATACTTATTTCACCTTATCTCTTTATGAATATGACTATTTCTTTATCATCTCTAGGAATGCATTGTATAGCTATGATGCTCTTTCCTCTCTCGAGCTACATGTTCCAACTAGAAAATCTTGTTGTTCCTTCACCTTTGTACTTTAGAATAAGAATGATATTACATAGACAATTTGATCCCTATGCAGTTCATTAGTTGATAATAACAACAATTGTCTATACACTGTTTTCGAAAGGCTTTAGAAATCCCTAAAAGATCCCTCTCACTCTGAAAACTCCCTAAAGAGCAGCTAATAAAATCCAAGGCTTTAGAAATCCCTACAAGATTCCTCTCACTCTTGAAATTCTCTAAGGAGTGGCTAATAAGCCCTTTATTACAAGAATGGAAATAAACTTTAGAAGGTATTTACATATGCATACTAATTTTACTATTTTACAAATATACATATTTACAAATTATTTTCCAAAATGGAATCTTTTCTGATACCTATCCAGGGATGAAGATAGGTGGCTTCTTCATGGACTCATTCTTCCCTTAGTATTGGAAGGAATCTCACAACTTATTGTCTCTGACAATGCCTCTTGACGACGAATCTGAATCTGACATTGAATTTGATGTTGAATCGAAATAACCACTGGATCCAATTATAGGTCTTCCAAGAAACCTATATAATCTCTCCTTTCTAACACCAAGCACCATCGATGTGTCATGAGTAGCTTTCTCTGAATACACTAATACTTGTCCATATTAGAACACAAATTCATATCCTTCATATTTGAAAGCTAAAACTGAGAGTAAGTTTACTTTCAAATCTGGAACATATAACATATGTTCTATTCCCAGAAATACTCCCGACTCAAGCTGGAATCTCACATACCCAACTCCTCTTATTTCTTGTCTGGTATTAGTCCCAAATCCTACATAGAAATATGTGTCATTTCTCAGAAATTAAGGAACACTAATCTCATCCCTGTCATGTGGCAAGATGATCCATTGTCCATAAACCATACCTTGATGTCTTCATACATTACAATGTTAAGACCAACCATCAAGAAGAATTATTTTTCTAATATCTCAACAAGACTATCAACTTCACTTGAGGTTGCTACTTGTCTTCTTGTAAGTGCCTTTACATCTTCCTGGTTCTTCTTCAGACATAATTGTGGATAAAGTGTCCAACACTTCTCTATATGATGTCCACTCTTACCAAAATGAATGCAAAAATGTTTTTTCATGTCTTAAAGTCGAAATCGTTTTTTGTCATTCTTTTGTCTTGGAAAATGACTTATGCTTCTAGCCTTTTTCTTGTATGGATTTTATTGAAAGGATTTTCTTCTCCGACATTTCACCATATTATGGTTATTAGTTCCATAGAAAGCACATGGATATGTAGAACATAAATTCATGTCAGTCTTACTAGTGGGAAATGTCTTCATTCCCTCCTTAGAATGCTCATCTCTTTGTCGAGATGTCATGCATTTGATACCTTTCCCTGTGATGGAAGATTGTTCTGGTAGGGCCAATTGCTTATGAAATACATTTTCATTTTAAGTTCTCCTTACTTCATCCATCCTAGATCATTCTCCATCTTGACGAGGAGAAGAAGAATATGATGAATTATCTTCCTTGGTTATTATCTGTAAACCTTTCGTAGGATATAGTCTCTCTTGCATATGATACTTTTCCTTCTCCACTTTCCCAACTTCATAGAATGGTGCCAATATATGGTCCTTATCATGAAACTCTCTTTCCAATTCATGAATAATACCTCTAAGGAATTCTTCATGACATATCAATCGATCTTGAATCCTCTGCTTCTCCTCCTCGAGGGATTGTAGTTGCATCCTTAATTCAGAATTCTCTTTCTGAATTTGTCGATTCATGTCCCTCTGAATCCTTAATCTCATGAGAGATTTACTCATGTTTTCCTTTGCAACAAAGAGATATGTTCTTCTAAACAAGGAGTATTCAAACACCTCCACAACTTAAGTCTTGAACCTCGTCACATTTACTTGCAAACACTTGCCAAAACCAGTTCTGATACCAACTTGATCCAAAAATCCTTAGATGTTAAATTACTCTTTAAATATACATGTTAACATCTAACCTGCTTCAAAATATTTCTTTATAGTCTTTGACAATTTGATTAACACATGTGAATCTTTTACTTATCCAAAACCTCATAAAATGATGAATAATTTGTAGAATAATGAGAGATGAAACAACAAAAAATAAAATAACTATGAAGAGAAGAGTTGATGATGTATTTCACCCAATATCAAATTCTGGGATACATCTACGAGTCCCCTTCAACAATGAGACTTTTCTTCATTAATATCAAATGTAAAAAATTACAATGAAAATGGACTTGCAAAAGCCAATCTTGAAGTCACTCTTCAATTCTGTTGCTCAATCCTAGAAATAGATGTTACCATTGAATTCCTCTTGAAATTATGAGAAAAATGAGTATGAAATCGACTATATTATGAACAAGCTCAAAATGACCCCCTTTACACACCAAATGATGCATTATGGCTCTTATACATAACAATATAGACTAATACTTTTGTAAACAAAATATTAGCAAAAAATAGACACCACCATCATTCTCCTCTTGAAAAACTGAGACAAACGAGTATAAACATGACTATGTTTGGACATGGAATGAAAAACGAGATAACTTCATGACTAAGACATCTCTTGGCACACAAATTGAGACACCATATTGCACTTTGTCTTTGTAGAATTCCTGCAGAAACCCCGATAGATCTAGAATTCTAGTTAAATTGAACACATACAATTTGTTGATATTCAAGAGATGAGAGAAAGTTTTTCTCCATAAATCAGAGAATTATATTAATCAAAAATGAATATACATGAGAAACCATCCTCAAAAAGAAGAGAGGAGGTGAATATATAGAATTTCCAACATAGAAATTCTAGTCAAAAAAATCTAGAAAAAGCTAACATAGGTTTCATAAGCTAAGGGAGACCACATAGTTCGACCTAGACCACTAAAGAAAAATGTAACACACTCATTAATTCCCACAAGAGTCACGTGATGTGCATTATCTCACTTAAGCTCACTTAACTGACAAGAGAAGCAGTTCCAACTCACTTAACTGACCCGAAATAGTAGTTACTAATAATAGTAACAACAAAAATCATTAATTAAGGAATAAATCTCCCACTCAAAGAGGAGGTGCGCATTCCCCAATAATGGATGCGTTTTTGCATGGGGGAGTTGGAATAAATCATGAATAAATCAAGAAAATCAAGAATAAATCAAGAAAATCAAGAACCGGGAGTTGAGTCTTGATCTAAAAATAACAGTTTTCCCTAAAATCTAGGGATGAGGTGCCCTTTTTCTCTATGTGGCCAAATTAGGTGAAATAAAGTGTGATGGAATGTATTAACCAAGATTTAGGAGTCTAATCTAGGTATAAACTAATGTAAGTTAGGGTTATGCTCCAACACCCCACCTTAAGCCTAACTGTAATGACAAAAAATTTGAGTCCCGGCAACTTGGCCATTTTAGGTACTCATTACATAAAAGAATTCCTCATGAAAAGAGGAAAGAGGGAAAACCTCATGGGAAACCCCCCCAAAAAAGAGGAAAAAAAATGTTGAGTGGCCAAAAGTGACCTACTCAGTTGTCTCCACCACTCCAAGCATAGCTCTCAGTTCTGAAAATTTCTTTTTAGTGAAGGACTTGGTGAAGATGTCTGCAACCTGTTGCTCTGTCGGGCATTACTGCAGTGAAATGAATCTGTCATAGATCATCTCGTGGATGTAATGCATATGAATCTCGATGTGCTTGGTCCTCTGCCTCTGAACTGGATCAATCAATATCTGAATGGACCCCTGATTGTCACAAAATATGACAGTCGGAAGTGGATACTGAATACCAAACTCAGAGAGAAGCCCCAACAACCAAATAGCCTATGTAGTTGCATTCACTGCACCTCTATACTCTGCCTCTGTTGTAGATACAGAAATCATGGATTGCTTCTTTCTAGACCAACAGAATGGCCCTGAACCAAAGATGAAAACATAACCACAGGTGGACTTGCGGTATGTACCATCGCCAGCCCAATCAGAATCTGTGTACCCAACCAGTGAAAGTGGGCAATCTGTAGGATAAAAGATACCAAAACTGGGAGTACCTTTCACATATCTAAGGATTCTCTTTGCAGCTTTCCAGTGAAGCTCATGAGGCTCCTGCATATATCTGGAACAAAATCCTACTGCAAAATAGATATCAGGTCGGGTGTGAGTAAGATACAACAAACTCCTAACCAACTGCCGATACAGTGTATTGTCCACCAAAGGTGTAGTACCCACATCCTCAAATATGACCCTTGAAAGAAAGGGAGATGTTGTTGGCTTGCATTCTGTCATCTGAAAGAGGACAAGTAGATCTGATGCATACTTAGACTATGTCATCTTGATCCCTGAAGTAGACTAAGAAACTTCAAGACCAAGAAAGTAGTGTAACAGTCCCAAATCTGTCATGGAAAATCGATCGTGCAATGATGATTTTGCCGAATCAATAGTTGAAGTAAGGTTCCCTGTCATCAGTAAGTCATCTACATAAAGTACTATCAGAAAGAGAGAATCATCATGTTGCAACAAATAAACATTCGGATCAGATTTGCATCGAATGAATCCAATGGAAAGCAGGAAAGAATCCATCATTGCAAACCAGGCTCTGGGAGCCTGTTTTAGGCCATACAAAGATTTATTTAATCTGCAAAACGAGGGAAGAGTTATGAATGTATCCCTATGGATGCTCCATATATATATCCTTCTTGATATCTCCATGAATAAATTCACTCTTCACATCCATGTGGTGAACTTCCCATCTGCGAGAAGCGGCAATGGCCAAAACTAGTCGAATGGAGTCCATTTTTGCAACAGGTGCAAATGTCTCTATGTAGTCTATGCCATGCACCTGTGAGTATCCTTTTGTGACAAGTCAAGATTTGTACTTTTTGATCTCACCATCTATAGAAATCTTTGTTCGATATATCCATCGGCATTGAACAAGATTTCTTCCTTTCAGAAGTGGAACCAAGTCCCATGTGTTGTTATCCATAAGAGCAGAGTACTCTTCATCCATGGCAGCCTCCCAGAGTGGGTTTCCAGCAGCCTCAAAGTGTGACTTTGGATCTGAACCAAGTGACATGAAGCAATGTATGGGAAGCAAAGGTTTTTTGGCATCCAGGGCTTGAGGAGCCCCGAAAAACTGTGATCTAGTCCTTCTTGTATCCGCAGGATCACCGACTAGTTCACCCACATCTTGCAGGGTTTTCTCTACCCAAGTTGGAAACTAAGTTGGAGCAGCCATGACCTTCTCCTCATCCTCTATATCAGACCCAAAATTATTCTTTGATGGATTCTCTGAATTGCTCGAAGAAGTTTCTGACTCCTCCTCATCAGTGACAACAAGCGGTTCCTTGGCAGGGTCTTCTGAAAATTCATGCAGTGATTCTTCTTCAAACTTCACACTTCGAGATAGAATGAAATTTTTAGTGTGAGATTCCACCAATATATATCCTTTGACACATTCAATATATCCAACAAATATTCATTCAACACTTTGAGGCTCCAAATCCTTCCTCTTATATGTCAGAATGTAATCCCATGCTCGTGAACCAAAAATATGAAAGTGCGACAATTTCGGTTTCTTACCGGTCCAACATTCAAAAGGAGTGGTGCCTTTGAGTGATTTGTGAGGAACTTGGTTCTGAATTTATGCTGCACAATTAATATATTCATCCCATATCTTGGGAGCTAATGATTTCGACTGTAGCATACAATTGCATCTCTTTTAAGGACCGATTTTTCCTCTCCGCAACACTGTTCTGTTGTGGTGTATATGGCACTGTGTGTTGTAGTTGTATACCTGCATCCATACAAAGTTGTTTCACATATTTTTTGACATAATCCCCCCCATTATCAGTACGGAGTATCTTAATCTTACACCCAAACTCATTCTCAACAAGTGCTTTAAATTCTATAAGGCATTAAAATACTTTCGATTTTAATTTCAAAAAAAATACCCAAGCGAGAGAAATAATCTATGAAGATGAGTACATATCGATCCTTACTAATTGAAGGATGCGGGAATGGGTCCATGATGTCACTATGAATCATCCCAAGAGGTGAATAATCTCTCTGTGCCTTCCCTTTGTCAAACTTTTGCTCTGGATGCTTGCCAAGAATGCATCCTTGACATACACCGCTTGTGAATTTAATAGCTAGCAATCCTTCTACCATGTTTTCCTTGTTGAGTTGATGCAAGTACTTATAGTTTAGATGGCCAAATATTTCATGCCATAACCTTCTGATATAATTAGATTGTGATATAAATATAGTGCTAATATATTTAGGAACAAAGTGGGAGAAGAAATACAAACAAGAACCGTGATCTGCAATTCCATGTGCAAGCTGTGAGCCTATGGAAATGTCGATAATCACTGCGGAGTCCGGAGTGAACTCCACCTTCCTTCCAGAGCCAGAATGAGTGATGTGATATATAGAGAGAATATTTATGGACAGTGAGGGAACATGAATCACATTTTTTAAGAAGCCCCCTTCAAGATCAACAATTCCTTCTCCACACACCTTTGCGGGTGTGGCATCTCCCAAGTAAATTGGGGATCTGGTGCTTTCTTTAATGGAGGAAAATTTATCTTTTGATGCAGCCATATGGTTCAATGCACCTTAATCAAGGATCCAAGATGATGGAGTGGGTGTTATATCCATTAAAGCATGACCATCTCATGCTCTCCCTCCCATTATGTTATCATATTTCTTCTTTGCATTTTCGGGCACCGTGAGATTGTGTTGCTGCAATTGCTTAGCCATCTCATCGATAGTCTTCCTCATGGAATTTTCTTCTGGATGAAAACCTTTGGAACAGTAGTTTCAAAGTTTTCTTTCCTTATTCTTCTTACCCTTAGGCTCAGAAGAGTTATCTGAAGATTGTGCGGATCTCTCCTTCTTTGATTCAGGAAATTTACCTGTTCTTTTTTTCTTGTCTTTTCCACTACTCTTTGGGGCATTAGTAGCCGCAAGTGCTTGGTTCTTGGAATGCTTGATGGCACCCATTTGGACTAACTTATATTTATATTGAGTCAATTCTACAATGAAATCATTCAATGGAGGCATTTTCCATTTTTCCTGAGTCAATTTAGATGCTTGAAAATACGACACAAATACGAAATATTCAGGGCCTAATTTCGAGAGAATTGAAAGGATGAGTTGTTCTTCCTCTTTCTTGAATCCACATGCATTAAGTTCAATGAGGAGGGATTTGAACTTGTTGAATAATTCTTGCAGGTTTCTGAAATGAATTGAACTTAGGGATATGAGTTCATTCTCCAGTTGATGCACTCTCATTACATCCTGCTTGCTGAATAGTCCTTCCAGTGTGGTCCAAACCACATCGGGAGTAGTGGCTCCACTGACATGAAAGAGGAGATCTCTATAAATTGATAGGCTTATCAGCCCAATTGCTTCATCTAATTTATTGAAATACTTTATCTTCTCCGTTGTAGCAGTCAGTTCTTTCTCCGTTCCCATTGTTACCCTGTAAAGCCCTTTGCTTCGAAGGAGCATAGAGATCTTTGTCTTCCATTCGAAGTAATTGAAAGGATTTAGAATGAGTTTTGTGGGCTAAGAGAGATGATCCATTGCTTCTCTCCACACCTCCTGATGATCTATACCTTCAAATAAAATCATGTACAATCCACTAGATTCAATCTAGCTCTGATACCATGTAGAATTCTTGCAGAAACCTCGATAGATCTAGAATTCTAGTTAAATTGAACACATACAATTTGCTGATATTCAAGAGATGAGAGAAATTTTTTCTCCATAAATCATAAAATTATATTAATCAAAAATGAATATACATGAGCAACCATCCTAAAAAATAAGAGAGGAGGTGAATATATAGAATTTCCAACATAGAAATTCTAGTCAAAAAAATCTAGAAAAAGCTAAAATAGGTGTCATAAGCTAAGGGAGACCACATAGTTCGACCTAGACCACTAAAGACACATGTCACACACTCATTAATGCCCACAAGAGTCAAGTGATGTGCATTATCTCACTTAAGCTCACTTAACTGACAAGAGAAGTAGTTCCAACTCACTTGACTGACCCGAAATAGTAGTTACTAATAATAGTAACGGCAAAAATCATTAATTAAGGAATAAATCTCTCACTCAAAGAGGAGGTGCGCATTCCCCAATAATGGATAAGTTTTTTCATGGTGGAGTTGGAATAAATCATGAATAAATGAATAAAATCAAGAATAAATAAAGAAAATCAAGAACCAGGAGTTGAGTCTTGATCTAAAAATAGCGGTTTTCCCTAAAATATAGGGATGAGGCACCCTTCTTCTCTATGTGGCCAAATTAGGTGAAATAAAGTGTGATGGAATGTATTAACCAAGATCTAGGAGTCTAAGCTAGGTATAAACGAATGTAAGTTAGGGTTATGCTCCAACAATCTTATCGTCCCATGCTCTTTACTCTGTACCACCTCGTGATCCATACCTAGTTTAAATAGGGTGTGAGCCCCTAACCTCCATCTGGAATCTTGGCTCGAACTTAAATACAATTCCCTTCAGGGTTATAACCAACTAAAGTTGGTGGTGCATTGATTGGTGGTTGTCTGTGAAGTTGTTGGAAGTTTAGCGGGAGGTTCGGGGTTCAAGCCCCACAAACTCCATATTTGGCATATATGTTATATATAGTCTTTAACCATATGGATTCAGTCTGCCCCCCATGGGGGGGGGGAATGATTTTTTATCCCTAGGACAACTTGGCCTTCTTGAAGGTGCCACGTGGAACCATTTGATTGGCCCACGTGGTAGCCTATTATTGGTCCACCTATCACCAATTGTGCCCTGCCACAAGGTGTCACTATACTATACAACCCTTCCACATCAACTGTTGACTGTGTCGCCACCTATTTTCCTTGTCATTGTACAGTAGGCCACATATCACCTTGACAGTGGTGCCACATGGACCATATGGTATGCCACGTCATCTGTACAGATGACACATGGAACTTTCCTATTAGTCTAACTAGATTCCCATTCATTCAAATCCAGGTGACAAGTGGTAACTCCTAGTGCTTCCATGTCAGCATGATGACATCATGTTGATGTCACCTATCCACGTGTCACTCTCCCTCCTTGCCACTTGTTTTATGGATGCTAACATCATAAATTGTATGAAAGGACACATGTCATCCTGTGATTTTTCCACTTCAATTGTACAAATGTCGCATGGCAGTCTATCGTACTGCCATGTTATCTTGCTAATGTCACGCTAACGTCATATGTATGGACATCCCAATCATCATTTTCCCCAATTTTTATCAAAAATTTGAAAGGCCATAAATTTCTTATACGATGTCTATTTGAGGTGATTCATGCATCATTGGAAATATCTTGACGAGATCTATTCAATAAATTCCTTTGATAAAAGATGATTTTAAAATATTTGAAGATTAAATGGTTGAAGAAATTGTGAGATTTTTTTTTACCTTTACCCCTTACTTTTAGATGTCTCTTAGTTTGTGCAATTGTGACCCCGTAAACTTAAAATTGGCCCAGATGGATTTCTAGATTATTGGGTTTGGAGTGGAAGCACTATCACCCCAATGCTACAAATTCACTAATAAATGGGTTCCTCCTTGGATATTGATAGGAGAGATCCTCTACAAGATGGTCTCCAAGACAATCAATCAACAAGGGACGAAATGATAATAGAGCACTTGGTTGAAGCTACTCTCAAAGGAGTTGATCCAACAACTTGGTTGTATTACACTTGAATCCCACAAAGAAAGTAAGGAGACAAAGATCTATATTCTTTCTTCCACGTGAGTATGTAGCCCCTCAATGGATTGATTGATTATCTATCACAATTCTCCTAAGGAACCCCTGTTAAAGCACAATTGAAATCCAAACATTATAGTAGACAATCCATAGTGACACAAGAGAATTGAGTTATGAAAAATGACATTATGATCTCA
This sequence comes from Picea engelmannii, assembly GCA_009831015.1. Lineage (NCBI taxonomy): Eukaryota > Viridiplantae > Streptophyta > Pinopsida > Pinales > Pinaceae > Picea > Picea engelmannii. The sequence continues at coordinate 1,069,734 of ML778430.1, forward strand.
CAAAGTTTCAACAACCTCAAATGAGAGGAGGGGCTAGCCTTATATAGTTTTTATTGTAACAACTAGTTTCTACCTCCCTCGTAAAATACTATTTGTCTTCATTTTCTCATCCACAATTGGTTGGAGGCAAAACCATTGAATATATTTTTTTATTACATAACTCCATGGTCAAAATGGGATAAATTCAATTTTTAGATTGCTTCACCAATTGATTTGTCCACATGAGAGGTGTGCCCCATAACGAAAGAGGTCATATGGTACTAGATGAGGCTCGATTTTGGGTGGAAGAGATCCAATGTTCCACTTATGGATAATTTCATCTTGAAGAATGAACTCAAACGGTCACAATTTTTCCACTTTTACTCCAACATCTAGCTTGACCAATTAATGGAGGTTATTATTTGTCCCAAGAGGGACGAATTGGTCATTTGATAAATACAATTAATTATTTTGCATGTGGAAAAGGAATCTTTGACTTGCCAAAATTATTCCAATGTTAGAAGACCCCAATCGTTTCATTCTTTGACCATTTGACCTTGAAATAAGAGCACAACGAATTTTTAGGAGTGGGACGATTTTCTCTTGGGAGGCAATATCTCCCTCTATATTCCATCAATGAAAATTCTGCAATATGGATTTTTCTCATGATTTTTTTCTGGTCATTTTGAACCCATGTTGTATTTTTTCCTCGGGGACCACTGCCTCAAAAGACCTGCACTGATGAAAACTTTGTGAGATTGTCATCTTGAGAACAAAATGACAGTGCACCATGGCCAAGAGATGCCTACAGACTCAATAGAAAATAACCCTGTGGGAAGACATAGGTGTGCATGACATGGACCAGACTAGGCCCCACAAAATACAATCACCCCTACATAGGACCCATGGCTCGACACAATCATGTGTCCCAATAGATCCATGTCAAGGCCTCCAATCCTATCCAAGACGAAAGACGTTGAGATGGGGACATAAGGGAATTGATCATGATCGGACTAAGTCTGGGAGTCCACTACAAAATCATCCACTATGGTTTATATGGCTTTAACCTGCATCATTGGGCTTACAATGGTGTAGCCAAGTGAAAATCATAGGGTACCTCCTAGAGAGGTAACGATACCTAATGTACAAGAAAAAGATAAACATGTAAGACACGATGTTTCCTCAACTTACTTAAAGTTCTAGTCAAATCCACTTGCAACTAAAGTAGGGTTGGCATAAATATGCCAAGTGATGGCTAAATCATTAGAGAATTGAAGAAGAGGTCGCTTTGTAGAATAATGATAATATTAAAAATATTATTACATCTAAATTTAAGGAGAAATTGTGGTGCAATAATGAATTAGAGGATAAAATTAAATTAAGATACTATAAGGAGGTGATCAACCATAATCTAAAAGATCAAAAGTGTCTATTTGTTTAGACTAGCATAAAGAGGAAAATCAACATTGCTAAAATAAGAACAAACTCTCATGAGTTCCATTGTGGAACATGGTGTTGGACAATTCCTAAAATTTCATGGGTTGAAATAATTTGTCATCTTTGTGACACTAATAAGGTTGAATATGAAAATCACTTTCTCATAGAATGTCTTGCATCATATCCTCCTCATAGAAACGACTCTTTCCCTCGTTGAGAGCATGACTATGGATGGGTACCTAATGTACAAAAACAAGATAAACAACATGGAAAACAAGAAACTTCTCAATATTGCTTCAAACTCTAGCCAAAACCACTTGTAACTCTAATAGAGTTGGCATAAAAATGTCAAATCTTAACTAAGTCATTGAAGAAGAGATCACTCTACAAAATAATGATAATATTAAAATATTATTGTGTTTTAATGGAAAGAGAATAAATGTTAATATCCGTCATCATTATCACCATCAATATATATATAATTTTCATTTTTATTTTCATTTACAAATCCCCTCTCATAAATATTAAATTAAAATTTTAGTATAAAATCTTGAAAAAGCCTAAGTGAACTTTCAAGGTATGCTTCTTCTTTGCATGACAAAGGGACCACTCAAATATATTACACTCGTTGTTATGGTTAACATTACCATGTTTTCTTGGGACCGCATATGAAATGATAAGCTCTTCCACTTGGAAACTCTTGGATTGAAGAAGGGGTAAACACAATGTAATCTTGCACTAATTTTATAATAAGTTTCCATGGACTTTTCTAGTTGATTACAGGAGTTGCATCTAGAGAGTCTTGCAACACACTCATACACAAGTCACCTAATCCATTATAAAGTTTTTGGAGACTTTTTCACTTTATCTTTTAATTTTTTTTTTCTCTAATAATCACATCAATTATACCTTTTTTATTTTACCTTTTTAACTTTACCTTTTTTTTTCTTCAATTATACCTTTTTCACTTTAGCTTTTTTTTTCTTTTAATAATCGCATCAATTATAACTTTTTCAAATTAATTTTTTTCCCAACACAAGCAAATGCATGCTCATCATGTAAGGGAACCAAATTATAATATTTCCGTGGCCATTGAAAAACAAAAGAGATCTTTTTCTCGGAGACTCTCATATGTTCACAAATCATAGTAATGATATTTTTTTCCTTTTCTGTTTTAATGGTTGTGAATTTGATTCATATGAAAAGAGATATAATTATTATAATTATTGAGTTGTGTTGTGTGAATTGTAGAGTAGTTATGAGTGAGAATATGAATATTATAAATTTATTATTTTTAAGTTAGTAATAAGGTTTAGTTACTTTTTTTTTTAACATTATGAGGATTTATACAGATCAGGCAATGAAGTTAGCCTTTCAAAATTGGCAAAGATGTTGGGAAATATTTCTAATATCATTTCTTAAGTTGACAACGAGAAGCTCATTCAAGTCATCAAAGAAGAAGAAGTGTAGAGAGCTATTTGGGGCCTTGCCCCTCACAAGGCACCGAGACTTGATAGTTTTTCTATTCACTTATATCGCTCATGTTGATCATTCATCAAATTAAATCTCTTAAGAATGATCAAGATGTTCAAAAATCCTATCAAATGGAGGGTTACATCAATTCCACCTTTCTTTCCCTTGTACCTAAAGAATCTAATCCTTCTATTTTTTCTTGCTTTCAACCTATCTCTCTTTGTAACGCTTCCTACAAGATACTATCAGAAATTACTGCAAACAGGTTAAAGCTCTTCCTTCCAAGACTCATTTACAAAAATCAAGGTGGATTCATGGAAAATAGACAAATAATGGATAATATCATCCTAGTATAAGAGGAAATTCACTCGAGAAAATCCAATAAGGAAAGAGGCATGACTATCAAAATTGATATGGAAAATGCCTTTGATAGGGTAAATCATGCTTTCCTTTGCAAAATTCTCAATAGGTTTGTTTTCTACTCCTCATTTGTTCAATGGATATCTACTTGCATCATTAAGCCTTGTATTTTCCCCTTGGTAAATGGATGACCCACCTCCTTTTTCTCAGCAAGCCGAGGACTTCAACAGGGATGCCCTCTATCCCCTCTATTATACATTATTATGGATGAATCCTTCAATGGAAATTAGAAGCTGAAAGAAGAACATATGATATCCCAGACATTAAGATCGCTAGGGGAGTCAAACCTATCAACCACTCCCAATTCATGGATGACACTATTCTTTTAGGAGGATCCTTCACCATTATGGCAACTAGCTTCAAATAGGTATTGGATATTTTCTTGAAAGTATCAAGAGGTCTCATTAACTTTAACAAATGTCAAATATATTCCTGGAACACCAACAAATTAGTAATCAAAATCATATCCAGGATCCTCGCCTTCCCATTTAAAGAGGATTGGAAGACATTCACCTACCTAGGCATGCCCATCAGTTTGCAGGCCTCTTCCTCTCAATTATGGCAGCCCATAATAAATAAAATCAATAAAAAATCAAATCACTGGGGAGCTCAGTGGCTTAATATAACATGTAGGTTCATTTTGCTTAATTTAATTATTTTTTATTTACCAATCTATCAATTTTATGCTCCTCTTGCACCAAAAGGGATAACCTTTCTGGTATAATTGCTTCTTGGTAGTTATTTTGGTTTAACTATTTGTGTTAACAATCTTTTGAGCCACTCTTTAATGTACTCTTTCATTAGCAGAACCATGATGTCTTTCTTAACCCAGAGTGAGAATATTTATTCTTCCATTTCTTTAAATTCATAGCGCAATTGTTCAATTGATGCTAGGTGGTCTTCATTATCATTCATGAAAGTAACAAATAACTATCTAATTTATTCTTCCACAAAATCAATGAGGTTGTCAAACTCACTGGCCCATGAAGCTTTAATTACACTCAATTATGTCTCCAATTTCTCCTTAGGTATAAGCATGGACTCTCTTACTAGTTGCAGGCCCTCAAGATCTTTAACAATTTCAAGTGCTTTAAGGAATGTGTTTCTTCGTTTGTCATTAATTTTTGTATAGCTAGCAATTGAATCTTATCCCATAAAATGTGTGAACAACCATGAAAAAATTTGATATGGCTCTACCAACATGGATATATCAATGGCTGAAAGAGTAGCCAACATTTCGGTTGATGGAGTCATGAAGTCCTTCAACAAATTCACCCCACCACCCTCGGAATCCAGGAAAGAATCAACGTCTGGAAGCTTGATACTTTTGTTGGATTTGAGCATTTGGAGAATCCTTTTGGAAACTTTGGGAGTTAGCATAATCAGGTTCTTTCCTTCCACTGCTACTCGAGTCATTCTACTTTTTGAATCAAATCAGCGAGCACACCAGGAAACTAGCACCTGAAAATAAAAAACTTTGGGCATGCAACCGACATTCACTAGGCTAGTCGTCTGAATCTTGTTCTTAAGCATCTACTCAAGAGTTATGCTCAAGAACCATTGATATGCAGCTGACCAATGGAATTCCTTGTCTCGGCGCATGAGGGAATTGGCAATATCTCCACAAAAAGGCTATTTTCTTCTTCTAGTTACCATGTTTCTTATTCTTTCAATGGACTTTGATATACGTGACACTATTTCTTATGAATTATAGAGTTTGAGTTGTTTAAAGGATAAGTTCATGAATAACATTTACTAAAACATCCCTTCAACATGTACAATTCCCTTTGGGACATGCGCAAACCATAAATGGAAGTTATTTTAAAAAGCAAGTGATGATTAATCCACATTAACCCCAAATCAGCACCTTTTACCTTGTGAATCGAAACTCATTAATGAATCATAAATAACGCTCAAAAAGTGTGCAAGGTGCATGATAATCCAACGAAAATTTCACTAAGTATGGAATAGGGATAGAGAGAGATCAGTGTTTTAAAGGTTTAGTTGTGCGAAAGTGCGGAGGGATTGACGTGTGTGGGAGAAGAATGTGCAAGGTTCTTCGTACAATAGTTGTGTGAAGGTGAGGGTTGTGTGGAAGTTGGGATGTATGGAGGAGTAGAGTGTGTGGGGCATAGGGCATGAAAAGATTTCTGCACAACCATAAACATCAAACGACTAAGCAAAGAGTAGACATTTTGGAGTATGTGGGGTGAATTATGGAGGAGGTGGAAGTGCAGAACAACAAGGTGTGCAGAGACAAGGTTTTTGTAGAGAGAAGGGTGGTCTTGGGTTCTTCGCACTTAAAAAAAATCTCTAGAATAACCCAAGTGTTGTCTTGTGTGGAACACGACTTGTGAAGGGGAAGGTTTTGTGTGTAGTATGGGGAAATGGCTTTGAAAAAGAGAATTTCTACACTTCATAAGGAATCCCACACAAATCATAAAAATAACTAAGTATTATAAACACATGAAATTTTTCTTGACATCTAATGAAGCTATAGACACATGGTGGACTATGAAATGAAAAGGAAAAGGGTAGGGAAGGGTTTTATACATGACTAAACTTGGAAATCAAAGGTGATACATGAAAATGGATCAACAATGGATCAATGACAAATACTACTTCTTGTTCAAATCCATCCAGGGGTCAAAACATTCTCTAGAGGACAATGAAGTAACAAGGGATGAGAGAAAAACAAAATATGGCCTCATTGGAGAGGATTTCCAACACCCCATCTCCCTTGATAATGACAATGAATATCACAAAGAATCTATGCCCCCCCTATATCTTTGAGGCTTCAGTTTATCTATTTTACTTCTATTGTCATGATAGCATAAGATTTAGTGGTCGAAGGCCAAGTCTTGTTTTGTTTTGATTATTCTAATATTTAGTGGTGAAGGGCTATGTGATACATGGAATTGTTTTGTTTTGTTTCGGATACAACATACTCAAACTAGATTTTAAATTTTGAATATTGAAATATTCAATTCCATGGACTTGACAGATCATTTTAGAGGATTTAGTTGGATATTTTCTCACTGAAATTCTCCAAAAGAATATAAATATTTTAACAAATGGAGTATATGAATAGACAACCTAACACTTATTTATAAAATTGAAAGTATTTCAAAAATATATATATTTGACATTGTGGAATTATCATTTTATTTATAAATTCATTAACATGAATTCATTTTAACTTTGTATCTATTAAGTATAAAAAAATATTTTAAAAATTCCCTTTTATCCTCGTAAAAATAGGATAAAGTCAAATTGTACAATTGAAAAAAGTTTAGAAGTCTAGAATTAAAATGAATACTCTCTCTCTCTCTCTCTCTCTCTCTCTCTCTCTCTCTCTCTCTCTCTCTCTCTCTCTATATATATATATATATATATATATATATATATATATATATATATATATATATATATATAATAGATTTTAAAAAGCTTAATTCTTTTTCATTTTAAAATGTTATTTAGTACTCCCATATTTATCCATTGTCCTTTCTTTACTTCGTCTCTTTGATGAGCCTCTTGTAGTTTTTTCAACCACTACTTCTTGGTTATTGTGTCTCTTTTCGATTCTCAATCCACTCTCTCTACAGCCTACACTTCCTCCATGGTATCGATCTCCTTTAATTATTCACTTTTGCCAGCTCCATCCCAGGTCACCCCCATGTACAAGGGCTTACACTACCATTGTTGGCAGGTTAAAGGGCCTGTAATCCTCCTCTACCATTAACATCTTCACCTAAGTCACAACCTCTTTCACCAACTTCCTGAATTTCTCTTATGCTCTTGAGAAAGTCTTGTTCACCTCCATTGTGAATTCAATGATATAGCCTTCTATTGTGGTCTTAACCCTCGCATCCTCATGATCAAATCTATGCAATGCAACTAGATTTTGGACATTCCATTAGATCTCTCTCCTCCACTTCCAAGATGGTTGTGGTTATTCTCCTAACCTCTTCAATTTGTTGTTGCTTCCTACCCCACATCAATTTCTTTTTGGATCCCCATATATATATATATATATATATATTGCTAAGGGATGCACACCATAGGAGACAAAATAAATGACAACAAGTTCCTAGAGGGATTACTCAAACACACAACCACACATATCTATTGATTAAACATTACAAATTTTTACCCATCACAGTGCACATTAATACTATAAATTTCCTACGATTAATTCTATGAAGTCAAGTTAAGCTTTCAGATATAGAAAGTAATGTGTGTGCCATTGGAAACACATCCACTACTACGACAATAAAACCAATCAAAACAACAATCCACACTCATAAGTCATACCAATATCATATCAAATACAATGGACTATGATCTACAAGCAATCCCAACTACTTTAACTACTGATTAACTTGAACTAGCTTTGAATACTCACAACTGGGCACTATTATAGCTACTATCACTATTACCAAGTTTGAGAATGAATGGCCCACACCTTTCAAACAATACCACTTAGAACTTCTCCTAAAATATTTCATAGCTATCATGCATCTAGTGGGATGAACAACCCATAATGCATTGCTTCTCAAAGAGGTTAATTTGTTTTAACCACTAATCTTTTGTGATGTCCTAGGTCAACTTGTCAATCAAACTATTAGAATGTTATACACAATATAAAGGAGTCCCAACAATGGAACCATTTGTTGGCTCAATTTTAGACTAGGGTTCATGTATATTTCCAAGAAATGGGTTCCTTATAGTATAACTATTATCATTTTCAATCCCCATGTAGGGGAAGGTTTCACCCATAGTGTGGTGCGAACACTAAAGGTTTTACGAGGCTCACACAATATGACTCTCACAACTAACACTCACCCATTAGCCATACTTTCACCTTAACTATTAATCAATAGTTAGTCCATCAGATCACAACCAATATCAAGGCATTCAATAGTCAAAATACCAACACAATCAAGACCACCATCTTAATTAAGTGTGTAACATAGATTCAAGAAAAATGTGTTCATTTAACAACATAGATATGGAACAATAATGTAATACACCATCACCATAGAAAAGAAAGACAATGCAAATTTTAAATGGGGGGATAATTCCATTAATGTTCAATATGAACCAATACATCATCTATTGGTGGGTTAGGACTGCAACCATACAGAATGCATTACCAGAAAGTGGAGTGTAATGACCTCTCCATTACTACAACAAGCATCATATAACATACAATTTTTTTATTTTATTGTTGCATTAGAAACTACACATCACACATAATGAAAACATCATCAACACATCGTTCACATAAATTAACGAAACAAATTAATGCATTGATAATCATTTACAACACAATGCCAACACATCATCATCATCATGAACCATGACCCACATATCGATGTATTAACACATTAATTATTAGCATCCCAACATCAATGCATTCTATAATTGATAACGATGCATAACAATACAATCTTAAACGTTCAACACATCTCATAAGTGTTGGGTTACTAAGAGGGGGGGTGAATCAGTAATAGAGCAATCTAATCCTTTTTAACCATATAATGCAAGTGTTATATCAATGTAGCATTATCATCCAATATTTGCAGAGTAAACAAACAATGAACAAATGAACAATCATACGCATACACAGTACACCATTTTTTACGTGGAAACCTAAAGCGGGAGAAAACCATGAAATGATTTTTCTTATATGTCTTGAAGAATTAAATTCATTGGAAGCACCAACTTCATTTTTTTTCCATCTGCAATTGGAAGGAGGATCCAACCCCCTATTTTCTTAGGCTACAACCTAAGGGAAGCTCCAACTCCCCAATTCTCTGGCTACAACCAGAAGGAGGCTACATCCCCCTATTTTCTCTAGATACAACTGGAAGGTGGCTACAACCACTTGTCCTTTCCCCATCCAACCTCCCTGATGTATAAGTAGAATGATAGAACCATTGTCACACTATCACTGTGAGATATACTACTGTAAACATATACCAGTCAACCTGCACCAAACAACCTGTACCAATAACCCGAACCATGCATCAACCTGTACCTCAATCTATAATCAACCTATACCATAAACAAGTGCATCAACCATGCACCAACCTGTACCTCAACCTCAACCAAAATCCTTCATCAATTCCATCATCCAAATCTAATTTGTAACTCTGTAATAGACTTGGTGTATATGACCACATACCTGCAAACCTTCCTTAACTTTAACAACAAGAGACTAGCATTTTCATCAAATTTTACTTTAGTCTCACATGACTAGTTTTGGATTAGTCAACAACCCTAACTTGAAATAATCATAACTATGTACCTATAATGAATAAATATCTTAAAATAGCACACAATGTTCTTCTGTATGTTTATGTATTTTCTCTAGGTGTCACTGCTTGGAACCTCTCAGAAAAGGAGTTATAGAAAAAATGACATACCTTGTTGAATTCTGGCTTATTCTAGAGAGCGAACTTGTAGAGCGTGCCCCGCACAAAATATTTTTTGTATGGATATGAAAAATGTTCATAGAATAGTACAGACTATACTCTAACCAACACATTTGTTCTTACTGAATTTGGATCTGTTATGAAGAAGTTATGACGTTTTTACCCGAAACACTTGTTTTAGACTAGTTTCAAGACTAGCCACAAATCCTATTTCCCATGGAGTGTAACTCCAAAAATACAATGACCCACAATATGAAATTCATACCACAACTACTTGGATACGTTTCCTCAATGGCCTCCCAATTTCATAGTATGAATCATTCTAGAAAAAATATTATTGCAAAAATGGTGAAATGACCTGTAAATAACATACCTTAGAAAGCATCATCAAAAGAATTTATCCTTCTTTGAATTTTGGCCTTCTTTACTTCACCTTCCCTCGGAAATTCGGCTTAGATATCCTTTGGTTACCTCAGTCACCTGTATATATTCAATATGCTCAAGTGTGATTTAAATGAGAAAGCCCTGCCTCTTATTTATACTTTCATGTAGCTTCCTTAGAAGCATCTTCTAGACCACTTTGTCCACATAGTCACCTATGTCCAACTTTGCCCAATTTGCCACTTGTCCATATATTCAATAGCCACTTGACTACTTAACCCATTTTCCTCATTTTAGGGTTATCCTTCTTATAACCACTTTCCATAATTAGAAAGTTCTCCATTTACTTTATTATTTAAATAATCCTCCTTGAATTTGACTTCACTCTATTATTTAAATAATCCTCTTTGAATTTGTCACTTCACTTTATTATTTAAATAATCCTCTTTTGCTTTGTCACTTCACTTTATTATTTAAATAATTCCTTCTTTGCAAGCACTTTGACTTCTTTGACCTTTTGGGGCTTCAAGCCAACATATGAGGGTCCTCCAACTTCGTAAGGCCATAACTCTCAAACTGTGAGGAGTTATGTGATGTTCCAAATACCACCAGAAATGGCATGACATGTACTATCCATCTAGAACAGTCTTACCTATAAATATATCAAAACTCATACCATTATACATCAAACAAACTTGGGTCCATTACCCCAACCTTTGTGCTACTGAAATTCACTACCGGACTTTCTTCAAGGGTTGACATCAATGACAACCAACCCAATTAATCAACAATCTCCCCCTTTGGCATTGATGGAAACACTATGATGCAATAATGAAATCATATCACTCATGATCACCCTGGAACCATGCCTGCATCTTTGTGACCAACGCTCCCCCTGGAACCATGCCTTTGTCCTCTGCATCTGATAAATCTCTCCCCCTTTATCACCAATTTCAAAGATATCTTTCCATTTGGGTCTACCACCCCTAACTAACTCATCTGATCTCCCAACCTAAACTGTCCTCTTTATGGTGCTTCCTCGTGTACATCTAAGACATATAAGATAAGCATTCAAAAACATTCATTTTGGAGTAGAAATAACTCTGAGTCTCTGGTGAAGATACTCAAAGGATTCCCATGGAAGAGGTTTTGTAAAGATGTCTGCCACTTGTTCTTTTGTGCTCACATATTCAACTCTGATGTTCTTTTCTGCAACCTGTTCCCATAGAAAGTGATACTTGATTGGAATGTGATTTGTCTTGGAGTGCATCACCGGGTTCTTTGAGATACCGATGGTGCTTGTATTATCACAATAGATTGGAATGGGTTCATCATACTCAACCTGTATATTTGTCAGAGTTTGTTTCATCCATAGAAACTGTGTACAACATGTTGTTGCTGCAATATACTCTGCCTCAGCTGTAGATAAAGATATTGATGATTGTTTCTTTCTTATCCATGATACTAAACACTCACCCAAGTAGAATGTTTCTCCAATGGTGCTTCGTCGGTCATCAATGCAACATGCCTAATATGCATCTGTGTAGGCAATAAGTGATAGATACTTTCCTTTTGGATACCATAATCCAAACTCTTTTGTTCCTTTGAGATATTTGAAAATCCTCTTCACTACTAATACATGTGATTCCTTTGGTGCTTCTTGAAATCGTGCCACCTGTCCAACTGCCTGCATTACATCTGGTCTGGATGTTGTCACATATAGTAGGCTACCAATCATTGATCTATATTGCCTCTGATTTGTAGACTTTGAATCATCATATTTTCTCAACTTGCAACTAGTTTGCATGGGAGTGATAACTGGTTTGCAATCTTCCATTCCAAACCTCTTTAGCATTTCTCTGATATACTTGGTTTGAGAAATAAAAATTCCTTGGTTGATTTGACATATCTGAAGACCCATAAAGAAGGATAGTTCTCCAAGTAATGACATTTCAAATTCATTTTGCATGTCCTTTGCAAATTTATGGCTTAACCTATCATCAGTACTTCCAAAAAAATAATATCATCAACATAAACTTCAATTAATAAAATACCATCTTGAGTTACCTTGATGTAGAGGTTGTTGTCTACACTTCCTTTTTTGAACCCTACCTACTGTAAATATTTATCCAGTCTAGAGTACCATGCTCTAGGAGCTTGTTTTAGACCATACAAGGCCTTATTTAATTTACACACATAATCTATGTTCTCTGACAACTGGAATCCTTTTGGTTGTTTAATGTAGACTTCTTCTTCAAGTTCCCCATTCAGAAAAGATGATTTTACGTTCATCTGATACACTTTAATATTTTTGGAGCATGCATAAGCTAAAAGCAATCAGATTTCTTCCATTTTGTCAATTGGGGAAAATGTCTCTTCAAAGTTGATTCCTTCAACCTATGCATATCCTTTACATACCAATGTAGTTTTTTTCCTTGTAACCTATCCATCTTCATTCAATTTATTCCCGTATACCCACTTTGTGCCGATCACATTCTTATCCTTTGGTCTTGGAACCAATTCCCACGTGTCATTTTTCAATATTTGATCCAATTCTTCATCCATGGCCTTATTCCAAAATTCATCCTTGCTGGCCTCTTCAAAACAGGTTGGTTCAATAATAGATGAGAGTGCTAGGTGTGTTTATTATGGTGAACAAATTCTTCTTCTATTCTCAACTCTTGCATCTTTGTTTCCGATAATATGATCTGAAGGATCATTCTTTTGTACTCGTCTACTAGGTGTGTTTGGAGGCACTTTCTGAACTTGATCTTATACTTCTCTCGGATCCTCTTCATCTTCCCCTTCTACTTATTTTTCATCTTATGCTTCTTCTCTATAAATTTGTTCCATTGATTCATTTTATTCTTCCTTTAATTCTTATCTACATGTTTCATCAATTGTTACGTTGATGATTTCCACAACTTTGTTCAATCTCAGGTTGTAACACTTGTATGCTTTCCTTGTACTTGAGTAACCAACAAGTACTCCTTTTTCCACACGAGAGTCAAACTTTCCCATTCTGCCATCTTCTTTTTTGATGTAGCATTTACTTCTAAAACTCTGAAGTGCTTCACATTTGTTGTTCTTCCTTTCCATATCTTGCAGGGAGTCTTTTCAGTGTTGTTTCTAAGCATTACTCTATTTTGAATGTGATTTGTGTATGCATTTCTTATGTCCAAAAGATATCTGTCAATTTTGAATCCATTAGCATTGTTCGAGCCATTTCCTGTGCTGTCCTTTTCTTTCTTTCAATAACTCCATTCTGTTGAGGTGTCCTAGCAACATAGAATTGCCTTTTTATTCCATGCATGTTGCAGTAGTCCATAAATTCCTTTGAAGGGAACTCTCCTCCATTATCAGATCTCAAGCATTTGATTTTTGAATCCATTTCATTTTCAACTATTTCCTTGTAGACCTTGAAGTTTTCAAAAGCTTCTGACTTATTCCTAAGAAATCAAACTGCATTCATTCTTGTATAATCATCAACTAATAACATAAAATATTTCTCACCTTTTAAACCCTTTGTTGTAGTTGGTCCAACTAGATCAATATGCACAATTTCTAGTGGTCTTGTCGTTGAATATTCTTTTGACTTAAACCTGGTCTTTGTTTGCTTTCCTTGTTGATAATGCTTGCATAAAGTGTTGGTTGGTTTCTTGATCTGGGGCATTTCTCTAAATGTTTCCCTTTTGCTGACTTTGACAATGTTATCAAAATGTATGTGACCCATTCTTCTATGCCATAGCCAACTTTCATCTTCCTTTCCTAGGAAACACTTTTCATTTCCAATTTCACTTAATACATATATGTTGCTTGAAGTTCTCGCAGCTGTTGCAATCAATTTTCTTGAACCTTCTTTTCTTATCTCGCACTTTTGTGAATTGAAAGTAACTTTATGACTTTGGTCACACATTTGACTCACACTTAGAAGATTATGTTTCTTATATTCTACTAGTATAACATTTTCTGGCTTGGTATTCTTGCTCCCAATTCTGACTGTTCCTTTTCCAATGATTTTAGTTGAATCATCATTTCCAAAGGAAACTGATCCATCTCTTTCCTTTCTTAATATAAGAAACATGTCTCTATCACCTGTTATGTGTTTTGAACAACCATTGTCAACATACCAGCCACGTTTCTTATGCTTAGCTTGTAGAGCAAGTTTGCATTCTTCATTGCTATATTGATTCTTCTTTCTTATCCATGTCCTTTTTTGAGGTTCTTGTCTATGACTGTTGTTGTTCTGTTGTGGTTCTCTAGGAGGGATTTTCATTCTGCAATATTTGGCCATGTGTCCAAAGTTGTTACATTTGTAGCATTCCACTTCAGTGCTCAAAGATTCAAACCTATTGTAACTTCTTCTCTGTGTTTCACTAGGCCTTCTTGGATAACCCTTTTGTGTATGACTTTCAAAGTTGTTTATGTTCCTGTTGTTCGCTCTTCAATTCACAACTTTATGTCCAAAATTACTAAATGCATAACATTAACCAAAAAAGATGGTTTGATACCTGGGCGTTGAAGATCTTCTGAAAGGAGGTACTCTTATGAATCCTTCTTCTTCATGAGGCCTATCTATTTCTATCCATCGTTGATTCTGAAATCTGAATCTTCTCAGTGGAGGAGTGTCCCTGTAATTTTCTTTGTAGACCTTCCTATCCCCTTTGATTATTTCTACATAGCTTTTTGGATATGTTTTTTGTTGTTGTTGTTTTGGAGCTTGATCCCTTTTATGTCTGATTGTATCCAAGTTCAAACTTGTCATGATGAGGTTTTTGACTGCTAATAATGTCATTCAAAACTTTTGAGTTGTTCTGCATATTTTTCTTTTGAAGATCCTTTCTTAATGTGACAATTTCTGCTTCCAAATTTCCAATGATCATGTCTCTTCCTTCTAGCTATTCTTTGAGTGCTTCTTCAATTATTTTATCTTCTTCAATTTGAACCTTCAAATTTGTGATCATTTGTTCTAGTTCTCGAGTGTCTTATTTCTTGTCTAGTTTCGCTTGTAGTTTCTTTTTTTTATTCTTTTCTCTTCTGATAACTTCTATGGCACACAACTATTCTTCTCGGTAGTCAACTTCTGACTCTTCATATTCTTATTCGGCCTCTTCATATTATTCTTCGGAGTCTTCTACTGCCATGAATATAACTCTTTCTATCTCACTGTCACTGACTTCATCTTCATCTAATGATGAGATGTCTTCTTTGGTGAATAAGATTTTCTTGAAAAATTTCTCTGTGGTTCTTTTGCCTTTATATGTTTGTTTTCTATTTGAGTAACCTTCATCATTTCTCTTTTTCTTATGAGGAAATTTGTTAGCAAAATGACCAATACCATCACAATTAAAACAAATCAAATGAAGCTTACCTCTATACCTTCCGTTGGTTCGCTTGTTCAATCTTATGACAAAGTTGGTCGCTTCTTCATCATCTTCCGAGACGTCATTGTTTCTTCTATGTTCTTTTTCTTTTTTCTTTCCCTTTTTCTTTGACCTTTTGGATGCTTTGAAGGATGCTTATTTTATATCTAGATTTTCCTGTTCAGTTCTCATTTCATATGCTATGATGATTCCATGTAGTTCGTCCATGCTTATTGAGTTTATATCTAATCTTTATTCTAGTGCTAATATCTTAGGGTCAAATCTCATAGAAAGAGATCTTAGTACCTTTTGAACAATTACAGATTCTTTGATTTCTTCTCCCAATCCCAAGATTGCATTTACTGTTTCATCGACTCGTAAAAAGTAAGTTGCAATATTCTCATCTTCCTTCACCTTTAGTTGTTCGAATTGACCTTTGTAAGTTTGAAGCTTTGCTTCTTTGGCTTTTGAATCTCCTTCATAAATATTTCGAAGTTTGTCCCAAATATATTTAGAGGATTTACAATGTGCAACTTTGGTGAATATTGATTCTCAAAGACCATTCAGAAGTGCATTTGTAGCTTTGGAATTATTTTGACCAAGTTTCACTACTTTGTCATTTGTCGACGGAACTGCTAATGTTGTGTATCCATCTACAATTGATTTCCAAATTTCAAATCCCTATGCATGTATATATGTCTTCATCCTTATGCTCCAAAATGCATACTTTTGTCCATCAAACGGTGGTATTCCATTTGTATACATGTTGTTGCTCTCCATGATCTACCTTTCAGTGGTTAAATTGCTTTCTGAAGGAACCTGCTCTGATACCAATTGTTGGATTACTGAGAGGGGGGATGAATCGATAATAGAGAAATCTAATCATTTTTAACCATATAATGCAAGTGTTATATCAATGTAGCAATATCATCCAATATTTGCAGAGTAAATAAACAATGAACAAATGAACAATCATACACATACATAGTACACCAGTGTTTTTATGTGGAAACCCAAAATGGGAGAAAACCACAGAATCATTTTTATTATATGTCTTGAATAATTACATTCATTGGAAGCATCAACTTCCTTTGTTTTCCATGTGAAACTAGAAGGAGGATCCAACCCCCTAGTTTCTCAGGCTACAACCTGAGGGAAGATTCAACTCCCCAATTCTCTGGCTACAACTAGAAGGAGGCTACAACCCCCTATGTTCTCCGGATACAACCAGAAGGTGGCTACAACCGCCTGTCCTTGCCCCGTCCAACCGCCCTGACGTATAAGTAGAATGATGGAACCGCTGTCACACTATCACTATGAGATATACTGTTGTAAACATGTACCAATCAACCTACACCAAACAACATGTGCCAATAACCTGAACCTTGCATAAACCATGCATCAACCTATACCTCAACCTATAATCAACATGTACCATAAACAAGTGCATCAACCATGCACCAACCTGTACCTCAACCTCAACCAAAATCCCTCATCAATTTCATCATCCAAATCTAATTTGTAACTTTGTAATAGACTTGGTGTATATGATCACATACCTGCAAACCTTCCTTAACTTTAACAACAAGAGACTAACATTTTCATCAAACTTTACTTTAGTCTCACATGACTAGTTTTGGATTAGTCAACAACCCTAACTTGAAATAATCATAACTATGTATCTTTAATGAATAAAGATCTGAAACTAGTACACAATGTCTTCAGTCTATTTTATGCAATTCCTCCAAGTGTCACTATTTGGAACCTCTCAGAAAAGGAGTTATAGCAAAAATGTCATACCTTGTTGAAATATGGATTATTCTAGAGAGCGAACTTGTAGAGTGTGCCCCGCACAGAATATTTGTTGTATGGATCTAAAAATTGTACAAACAATACTACAGATTGTACTCTAACCAACACATTTTGTCTTACGAAATTTGGATATGTTATGAAGAATTTATGACATTTTTACTCGAAACAATTGTTTTAGACTAGTTTCAGGACTAGCCACAAACCCTATTTTCCACGGAGTGTAACTCCAAAAATACAATGACCCACAAGCTGAAATTTGTACCACAGCTACTTGGATATGTTTCCTCAATGGCCTCCCAATTTCACAGTCTGAATCATTCTAGAAAAAACGTTATTGCAGAAATGGTGAGATGGCCTATAAATAACATACCTTAAAAAGCATCATCAAAAGAATTTATCCTCCTTTGAATTTCGGCCTTCTTTACTTCACCTTCCCTCTGAAATTCATCTTAGACATCCTTTGGTTACCTCATTCACCTATAGATATTCAATATGCTCAAGTGTGATTTAAATGAGAGAGTCTTTCCTCTTATTTATACTATGTAGCTTCCTTAGAAGCATCTTCTAGACCACTTTGTCCAAGTAGCCACTTTGTCCACATAGTCACCTATGTCCAACTTTGCCCAATTTACCATTTGTCCATATATCCAATAGTCACTTGACTACTTAACCCATTTTCCTCATTTTAGGGTTAACCTTCTTATAACCACTTTCCATAATTAGAAAGTTCTCCATTTACTTTATTATTTAAATAATCCTCCTCGACTTTGTCAGTTCAATTTATTATTTAAATAATCCTCTTTGAATTTGTCACTTCACTTTATTATTTAAATAATCCTCTTTGACTTTGTCACTTCACTTTATTATTTAAATAATTTCTTCTTTGCAAGCACTTTGACTTCTTTGACTTTTTGGGGCTTCAAGCCAACATACGAGGGTCCTCGAACTTCGTAAGGCCATAACTCTCAAACCGTGGGGAGTTATGTGACGTTCCACATACCACCAGAAATGGGATGACATGTACTATCCATCTAGAATAGTCTTACTAGAAAATATATCAAAACTCATACCATTATATATCAAACAAACTTGGGTCTGTTACCCAAACCTTTGTGCTACTAGAATTTGCTACCAAACTTTCTTCAAGGGTTGACATCAATGACAACCAACCCAATTAATCAACAATAAGGACCATCGTCAAATAACACCAAGAAAATGTAAGATACATAACGAATCAAATGGATCATAAATATAATCGCAAAAATCACATAATATACTACCCACCCAACCTACCTTGCAAGGTTAGGACCTCCAAGACACATAAGCAACGGTCAAGCCCAAGTTCCAATTGATTTTAACCATTTAAGGTTTCAAGGCTGTCGACTATTCTGAGAAACAAGGAGGTGTCTACATCCCACCCACACAATCAAGTCCAAGCCAACTAATCTAACTCAACATCATCAACGATCATCAAGGTGCAATAGCATTCTAATAAACCAACACATGTAACATAAAATTCCCTGGCGCAGGAGAACTTAAATACTAAATAAATCCAGCAACGACATAGGTTAAGGCGCAATAATCTACTTATTTAATTTTTAAGGCGCAAACAGACCTCTAATTTACTTCCAGGCGTGCGATTAATCAACCATTAAATCAACAATAATCAACAATGTCTCAAGGTGTGTGTGTGATCTAAATACTAATTTAAATATAAGTGACATCATTACAATGTGCAGAATTAGTCTAATCCTTTAGGAATCATACATTGACATTATTCAATGTGCGCCATTAATCTAAAAACTTAATCATTCTCCAACCTTAAACGTTCGATGCGCAAGAGTAAACTATCCAGTATTCATGGTGCCCCAAATTCAAGTGCTCAATCGATCATACATCTATGTTGTTTACGACGCCATGGTAATATACTTCTAATCAATCATGCATTCTCAATAATTAATGGCGCCATAGAAAACTAGTTATGAAATCCAACATACAACTACAATTTAAAGGCACATTAGTAATAGTTAAAAAGTCAAGTACATCACAAATAATAATGGTGCAAGGGACAGCTCTATAATGAACATACATATAGTAGTTGATGCAAAGGAGATCTAAACACAAAATCAATCAAACTATTCATCAAATTATGGTGCACTTCTCAACAACACCCCTTATAATTTCCTTAATACAAAGTAATAATCTACTACAAATTACGATCACTAAACCATTTCTCAGGTGCTAAACAAAACGTTGTAATGTTCATCTACACATTTAATTCGACATAACAATTTAATCATCTAGAACATGAAAAATTGCTCACGCACCTGAAAAACTACTTTACCAAGAGGCTCTAAACTGGTCCCTTGCCGAAAAAGTTCAAGGGTGCAAGGGGAGTAAGGAAATGGCACCTAACGTACTACTTATTTTCTCAAATGCGCAATTACTCTTATTATTACTGAAGAGGTAACCATTCATGCAAAAATAAGTAGTGTTCCTTTGCGCACGTAACACAATTTTATCAGCAAGTAAGGAGATATGTCAGGCTTTTGTGTGGTACTTGTGTAGCGAAGCAGGGGCAAACATGAAACATCGTTTTTCTATCTGTCTCAAATTTGTGCAACTTGTGCAATTCCGTGGGGTTACTAAATGCACAAGGTGCATTATGTATTCAATATGATTCTCTCTTGGCACAAAACATTAAGGTAAAAGCATTTTTATAATAAATTCCTAGGGAAGTTTATTCGACTCAAAAAATGATATAATAACTCAATAAGAGAAGTCTTATTGATAACTTGTTAGTTGTTGTCTATAAGCTAAAATTACAGGAAGCTAAAATGATTTACATAAATTAATTATTCATCCTTTAAACACATTGTGAACTAAGAAAGTAATTGAAATATTCATTTGTCTCCTCAATTTACTCCAACTAAATTATGAATTAAAAAAAAACTTTTACTATACTATCTAACACACATTACTTTAGGGACATTTAATCGAATGTCGATTTCAAGCTAAATTCCTGTAAATAATTAATTTAAGAAGGTTACTTCCTGTAAATTCCTGTAATGTAAATTGCAAGCTAAATTCCTATAAATAAGTAATTTAAGAAGGTTACTTCCTGTAAATTCCTATAATGTAAATTGCAAGCTAAATTCCTGTAAATAAGTAATTTAAGAAGGTTACTTCCTGTCAATTCCTATAATGTAAATTGCAAGCTAAATTCACATAAATACATAATTTAAGAAGGTTACTTCCTGTAAATTCTTGTAATGTAAATTGCAAGCTAAATTCCTATAAATACGTAATTTAAGAAGGAAACACCAATTCTAGAAATGCAGTGACCTCACACCCTTCTTAAGGATTTGCGAAGCCACCAATCATGGTCACGACAAGTGTGATACCAACAACCAATATGGGTTATCTAGATCGGAAGGTAAATTTACCCAAAGGTAGTTTAAGGGTGAAAACATGGGGAAGGGTAGCACACAAAGGCACTGGCCATATTGTGATTCGCGCTTAGCGCATAATCGGAGCCCAACCCATACTTGAACAACATCCAATTCCTAGGGAATTGCAAGACCCCTTTCATCGTTGTCAGTAGTTTAAGATGGGAACGTGCCAACAAGTTCGATGGTAGGAAGGTGCATTGTTGGGAGAAGAGGAATCACACAGGAAATCGCCAACGAGGATGAGCAATACTCGCTAAGTAGGCTCGCTGTGGGAGGAAAACTTTGTGGTGAACTACGGCATAAGTTTTTGAGGGTAAACGCCAAGGAAAAATGTGTGCAGGAGACATCTATTTTTTGAGGAATTGCGGCTCATAAGAGGACAGTAAGGTAGTTATTTTTTTTTTAAAGGGAATCCATACTGGAATTCAAAGGCATAGAAATTGAAATCTGCCCAGGCCGCCTGCAGTCATTCTCTAATATTTAGGGAAGGAAGAGGACCACCACTACCTGCGTGACTCCGCTAATACAATTACGATAACCTATACATTATTGTGTGCGGTAGACTAGACTGGACTTAGCGCACCTTGGACATGGAGCATCCACCCATCTAGTCCCTATCTGTTAGTTTTACAGTGGACAGTTGCATGATTGCTCAACAATAACACTAATGGCATTTGTGTGTGAAGTCCAAGTCATCGGGATAAAAGGGAAAGAGTTATTGTTGGGTACTTCCTTCAGTTCAATTCCTCCCTTCATTGGAAGGCTGACTTGGGGACAGATTAAGACAGATCGATAAGGACATGTCAGATGCCATAGCATCGACGAACTATCCTTTTGGGTAAGAGGAATGGTCAGTAACCTTCAACCTTTCAAATCACTGTGACAATCCAGATTTAAGATGGGTTAGAGAACTTGAAAATCTACAGAGCATTTCAAGTGGTAATATGCAGGCTAGGGTAGATGGCTTAATGCTCTTGTTAGTTAATAGAAATATCTGATTCATTTTCATTAATAAAACGAAAAATAAAGTCATCAATATACCTTGCTAAAACACCAATTGGAACAATGTAAAATGTAAGAACGTCTCACTACTAAAAATTTCTACTCCACACAAGTCTTAGATTTCCACATACATTCACAGAAAAAAAAAACATACAACTTAACAATCTACACCATGACCTGAAGATTGTCCACAAACCCCTTTGCATATCGCGCAACAAACCCTTGATGTACATAAGTTGCTCAACAGACATATGGATAGATACATTCTTAAAATAGTTTGGAAATGAAATCTACGCTATCAACCCAACAATCTTCCTTTTGGCATAGATACTCAAAAGTAAGTTTTATCCTTCAACTAGAATTAATTACAAACTAAGATATTAAACAATAAATTGAATTACCAGTTACTGTAGACCGAAAAATCAATTGTTTAAGACGAGCCTCTCACCGGACGAATTCATGCACTCCTTCGCTTGCTAATTGAGAGAATTCACCGGTACCTCCCAGCCAATGCTAGGGGTACTTTTCTTCTCCCGTAGCCCCCTGACCTGAAAAGGAGCCACACACAACATAACTAGAAAACTCTATCTCCCAACTAGCCTTGTAAGGTAGAGCTACCACTCTTTTTCAAGCTGGGTATCCCAACTCCCACAAGAAAAATAAGTCAAGAAAAATCTTGCAGCATAACCTTACGCATACCAGTCGTCCCCCATTCCTCTTCTCTTCCATTACTTTTATAGAGTTCTCTTAGTGACCACTCGCCAATTTGCACTTTAAATTCATTTTTATTAATTTTAATAAGGAAAAACTCTCCCTCGTACACTTGTCACCCAATCCCTTAGTTGCACCAGAAATTCATTTAATTAATTAAATTAATTGCCAATTTCCCTCACCCACCTAAAATCATTCCTAAAAGCGCTCCTTGTTGTCCCTTTATTCCCTCAATTTCCTTTAATAAATGACGCCTTTCTTAAAGCTTAGTTGAGTTCTAATTAGGAAAGTTCTCTAGACTAGATTCCTTTCTATGTTCCACATTCTTTTTGCATTTAATTTCCCCTTTTTGTCTAACTTCTTATTTAGCAAGTTTTTCACATAAACACCAATTAATTTTAGATGAATTAATTCTCCTTTAAATTCTAAATTTGATTTTTCTCCATCCCCTATTTATTAATCTATTAATTAGTTTTTTTTTAGTCCTCATACCTTATTTAGACCTAGGCTTTAATTTCAACTACACTTAGCATTTTTAAGGGAATTTTATAATTAATAACTTTACTCATACAACATTTTTATTTTAAGGTTGACCAAGTCAAATAAAGTATTGTTTTCTAGGCACATAGGTTCATTGACTCACTAGTGTTAAAAATCGCGGTGGTCCCTTCAAGATGCACTACGTTCTCCAAGGGTGCCACTCACCTTTATTCGTGTTTCATTTGTGCGACGTGCCCTTCAAGACGCACTACGTGCTCCAAGGGTTCCACTCACATTTTGATTGATTTGTAGACGTCCAAACCTTGGAGTCAATACTCCATCAAGAGACCTTGTGGGAGAGTAAGGGCCTCTAAGGAATAAGGACCTTGCCTTATTGCATGCCCCTTAGAATATTCGTGAGCGATTGTCTCAGTCTGCCCTCACGACATCATGGATCTCTCAAACTATGTAATCGTTAACCTACAGTTCAAGCCACGGTGGGAGTGCTAGTAGGCTATGGCACAAATTCTTCCAAACCTCTCCCTCAATATATTTGGTTGTCGTGCATGGCCCCTTTACTCCTAATGTGAGTCATATTAGCAATCAATCACCAGCCTTCATCCATCAACGAAACATGTCAACGATCCATTAACAACATCATAATATACCCAGTCATATGTCACATATGCAATAAAAGAAATACCCAAACCATATACAGTCCACTCCCTGACTCAATCCAAATTCCAAGGAGGTCCATCGATGCCATTGGAATCCTCAATCTATCAAGAGTCATGCATGCTCAGGAGAAACTAGTCAATAGCACATGTCTATACATAAATAACATAACATAACATCATAATCCACAATATCATCATCAGAATCCATAAGCGAAGCAGACAATCATATAATGAACCGAATCACTTGCATGAAAGTGTCCTCAAGGAATAAGTCACATCAGGTGCATGCAAGAGCGGGATGTTACATACACCCCCTCTTGTTTTAAACTGTGTCCCGAAGTTTCACAATATACAAGTGCATAAATAAAGTATCTGACAAAATCTAAATGTTTAGATATCCAAAAAAAATGGAAATTGCTGACACATATCATATGCATCCTCCTAGGTAGTCGAGTGTGGACTACAATTGTCCCACTTGACCTTGACCTGATCGATTTTTCAATGTCGTAGCTATCAAAATGCAATGGTCCAGAATGCAGATTGGTTTTGTTGTGAGAGCACTCTCGTTCGTCACCCATCAAGAACTCAAGTCAATCACATGCATAGGATCGCTAACATAATTTCTCACAAAGATACATGAAAAAAATCGTGCATACGCCTCAAAGAATGAGGCGTGGCTATTCAATAGGCTAACTTCATAAATGGTCAACGCGATGCGCATCGAAAAAACTCTTATGTTGATCTTGCACTTCTTCCAACCCTTTTTCTTATCATTTGTAAATGTTATTTCATTTCTTGGATCACTTTTGGTCCCAGCAGGACCATATCCTCTATTAGATCCCATCTCAATGGCATATGACATGCTCGCCTGTAGAGAAATTCAATGGTGCCATCTTAACGGTACCTTGATAGCTTTTGTGGTATGCAAACTCTACCAGTGGCAATAATTCTTCCCAATGTGTTTGTTGGTATAACACTTACATACGCAACATATCGTCCACAATTTGGTTCGTTCCATCAGTATTCCCATCTATCTCAGGGTGATATGTAGTACTAAAGTTAAGTTGGGTTCCCAAGGCCTCTTGGAAACTAGTCCAAAATCATCCTATAAACACGGATCCTACATAGGATATGGTTCTTTTAGGCATGCTAGGCAGTCTCACAATCTTGCTGACAAAATTCCAGCTATGTCAGGTTCCTAATATGTCATGTGAACAGGAATAAAATGTTCACTCTTCATCAAAGTGTCAACTATCATGAAAATTGAGTCGTGACTCCTTGCCGTCAGCGACAATCCCGCATTGAAGTCCATCAAAATGGCCTCCATTTTTATTCTGGAATGACATGTGTCTGTATTAATCCAGTTGGATGTCTATGTTCATCCTTTACTTGTTGACATTCCAGACACCTCACCAAGTAGTTAACTATGTATGCCTTCATCCCTACCAAAAGAAGGAGGGATTAAGGTATGCCTTCATCTTCATGACTCCTGGATGAGCCATGTACACTTCTCTATGAGCTTCATTTAAGATCAAACTTCTCAATTTTTCATTGGAAGGTACATAAATCCAGTTATTATATCTCATTAATCCATCATTGTCCACATTAAATACCTCAAATTTTGGTTCCAACATGGTATCTTATTTGATAAATTCCTTAACCTCTTGATACCAGTCATCGTCACGCTGTAAATTAGAATATTTTCACGTAGATTCGTCTGAAGAGGTATCATCGAAAATATGTGTGGTTTCCCACTCAATGCATCAACCACTCTGTTCATTGTTCCTTTTATGTGGGTAATCTTGAAATCATACTCGCTAAGCAGCTCCGACCAATGCCTTTTTCACGCGTTCAAGTCACTTTGCATAAAAAGTGTTCCATACCACAATGGTTTTTTTTCAGTTCAATTTTTGGTCCCACATGTAGTGTCTCCACTCCCTCGGGGCATACATAATGGCCAATAACTCCCAATTGTTATGAGGAAAATCTCTCTATGGCTAGGGTGAACCACAACAAACGGAAACGACTGTAGAAATCAACTCCATCCCAAAAACATGTTACATAAATCAATATGCAAGCGAGATAAGAAAGAGGCCTACCTCGTCCAGATGTTCGATGAAGTCCACCGCTATAAACTTTGACCCAAAGATTTATACCTACAACAAGTTCTCAACAAAAAAGAAAATCAAGCACACGGTGATAATATAAAAGGTTAACACATTAGATAGAATAATCCATTAATATACATGACAAATACGCTTATGGATAATAACTCATATATTTGCAAGATATCAATTGGATGGGAAATGAGTATTTCTATTAATAAATGATCAGAAGAAGTGAAACTATTATAGACTTCCGTGTCGGCATGGTTCAAAACTGAGAAACTAAGTTCCTTCCAGTTGGGCCTCCACCACTTCAATCCTCCACCAAAGGCAAGCTCATAAGAGATAAACAATGAGGTTCTCAATCAATAAGGGAAGATCTTGGGGGATGAACACTGTGTTCATACTTAAAGGACAAAGGGATGCAGACTCAATATGAAGTAAATAATTTCTCCAGAGTAACTTTTCTCTCAAAGTTGAATTCTTTCTTCTTTTTCCATAGCTTGAAATTGGCTCATTTATAGCCTTCAAAATGGAATTGAAGGGCTGAGTCAAAACGTTTCCAGTATATGGAAGGCCAAGGATCATAGATCTCCTATCGTTACATGGAAACTCGACATTAATTTTCATTTTTTGGCACAAATCCCGATGTACGTGGGTTGTAGTAGAGTAGCCTGCATATACGCATGTTGTATAGTGTGCAAGATGAGTACAAGTGGAAAAATATTTATTTTTAGCTATGGAATTTGTAAACATGGAAGATAAGTCTGCATGGGGAAATGGAATAATTCCCTCTATGCAAGATTGCATAGGGTGAGGCAAATCTTTCTCTAACAGATGCCCCCTAATGTGTGAGGCTAGAGGAGTATTTGCGATGGTGAAATACATTATAAATAACCCAGAAGTTGAGTGGTAGGGAACCATCTCGATGAACTAGTTGCTCATTACATTATGCACTGACTTTGCATATATGGCTGCCAATAAAATTACACTATAGATCCATGTGAAAATATACCAAACAAGTGTCAGTGGCCATGAATAGGCAGATACAAATGTGGTTACATGCCAATATCGGTCATAGTCATGAAAAAGGCCCAATAGAACTAGTCTCAAAACCAATCTGAAGATATATGTATACCATGGAGTACAATCTGATCTCCCATGATCACTAAAGTCATATAGGTACTGGTCCAATGAAAAGGAAGCAACAACTCAGGAAAGTTGTGGCCACATAGTGATGTCTTCAAGTCTTCTACACAATCCACCAAAGGTGCAAGTCTACATCATGTGAATAAAGGAGTTGAGGTCGAACATAATGAGACATCATTTGATTACCGGTCATTGAGGTATACCGTTAACAAACGCAAGACATCCTACTGATAATGAAAGTAGATATCAAGGCACCGAGTACATTCTTACAAGTGTGAATAGAGGAGCCGGTGTCGAACACCTAAAGAATCCATTGATCAAGAGACATTGATGTATTCCCAACTGTCAATGGCTAGAGAGCCTGCCACTAATGACTACAAGCCTCAAGGTACTCATAAGACTCTAGGTCTCGTTTCCAGAATAGATGGGCTGAAGTTGATGGAAGGAGACTCGCTAAAAAGAGATCATTAAGGCATCTCTCATCAGTCAACATGAGGTATAAAGCAGGAGCTTCATAATTTGGTGGAAATCTAATGAAAAACATGTTCATGAACCAACGACCCTATGTGTCTTTTGCATGTGCCAAGTGCAAGCGGTACATGAAAAAGACCCTATGAATATAATCTAATGATGAAAATTGCTGACAAAGGTGAGGAAACCACCAATAAGGCTAATGGCATCCAAGACACTACACGAATCCCAATGTGTGAATAGATGTCTTACTGTCGAACATAAGGGAAAACACCCAGTCAATGACCAATGATGAAGTGTCGACTGTTGGGTTCAAGGTTACCTACCAATGATGAAAGTAGGGCCAGGGTGCATGATAGGACTATAATATCATGTGATTCTAAGACAAACTGAGGGTATGACCGACATGCAAAGTCAAGAGTTCTGAGGAGTGTCCGACACAGGTTGATAGACTTCCTTTGAACAAGAGCATGAGACATATGGAGGACTCCAACAACATGAACCCAATGATGAAACCATGAGATGTAGGAGGCATCAACAAAACTCTCTATAGGGACTGGAAGAGTAACCAGTCGGTAGAGAAGACTTTGTAATGAGTTCAGCTTCCTAAGTCCATGCTAATCCCAAAATTATGATGATGAATGGACTCAAATAACTTTGTGCTATGTTCAAAGGTGGCACTACTGCTGCCAATATAAGATAATAATCCCTTCCTGCTCGTCTTTTTTGATTTTTCATAGACAAATGAATTCTATGATACAAAGGAGGAAACGAGTATCGCAAGTAAGAAAAACTAGTTCCAACAATGGAACATACCTATGCTCAATGCAGGGAAATGTGTATGGGAGATGGACACTTGGGGGATGTTCCCTCCTAGGTATAGGGTGTCAAATTGTGAAGGATATAAACAAGGCTCTGCTTGGTTGAGGATGTAAAATTGTTGACGCAAACGATTTATAACACAAAGAGAGAACCAACTATAGGCTCAATACTGCAAGCAAGGGCATGAGATGCAATCACAAATTAACGCCAAAAAATGTCATTTTTTATGTCTTTTAGTCTACTTGGTGTGAAAAAGAGATAAACTTGTGCCAAATAGATGTCTTTTCAAATCCAATTTACGAGTGTGAAAAATACAAGTTCACTCAGCAATCTTTTCACTTTTTGATAACAATTCGGAAAAGATATTAACTAAGACTCACAACCTTTCAAGTCCAATTTAACAAGTAAGAAAGGGACAAATCACTTAGCAATATTTTCTCTTTTTGAATGAGTCGGAAAAGAGCTTAACTCAGAATCGTTTGGGAGATTCTAGGTGGTGATTCAGGGGGGAGGCTGTTGGTCACTATAATTGCTTATTAATTAAAACAATCAAGTGTCACATAAATTGTCAACCTAGGGAAGTCTGTTTATTTCAAAGGCAATCACACACTGTATATGCTCAATCTCAAAAGAAATTCAAAGTTGTAGTAAAAGTTACACTAATCACACCTTGCTTTGAACAAACTGAAGTTCTACTCTGAATTACAGTAAAAGAAATCTATCTATTGCAGAGTTTAAAATTCAAAAGGAAATGATTATCAGAAGAATCCTGGATTACATTAAGAAATGGTAACCTAGGGAAAAGGAACCTTTCAGCATACTGCAAAGAAGACTAACTATTCTGTAACAAAGAATAGGACCCTATTCCTCGAAGTAGGAACCTTCAACACCTGTCTCTGACTATCACACTTTCATAAACAGAATTACCAATCAAATGATTAACAATTACTGAAGACTGACTATTCTGTAACAGAGAACAGGACCCTATTCCCCAAAGCAGGAATCTTCAACACCTGTCTCTGACTATCACACTTTCATAAACTCATTCTGCAAACAGAATTACCAATCAAAATGATTAACAATTACCTAGGAATGAATTGTATGAAAACAATGTAACAATCAGTGGAAATAGAGCTTCAGCAAAACAGATTTTTAACAAGGTGTGAATAAAAACAATACTAACACACTACATAAACTAATGGGTGAATCTTGTGAAGAAGGTGGGCCCTTTCCTTCTCACAAGATTCCCCAAAAATAAAAGCAATTAAGAAGAAATGCTCAGAATGATATTTTATTCATCTGTCAAATATGACAAGTTATAATATCCAAAGTGAACATGCTCCTTCTCTATAATTCACTTCTAGCTAAGCCTTTTGTAATCCCCTTCTAATGATGATTTCTACACTATTTAAAGAGGAGAATCCTCTTAATACAATTAAGCATAAAATTACATGTGTACATACAAATCCTATTCTTAGTCTGATCTAATCTTCTATGTTGCAATAGGATATTTTGATCTCCCGTAGAAAAATGTTGTTACAGTGGTTGGAATGTTGTTGGCTTGAGGTACAACTATTGCGGCCGGTGTAACAACTTCTTTATTTATCTTTTCTTGTTAGTGTTGTTTGTAAAATACTGTTTCAGCATCGCAAATCACGAACTATTTTAGCAAGGGGATTTGCGTCTTGTTTGACTGTTTCAGCAACATAGTCTCAAGCAGTAGTGATGGTTGTAATGGTGTTGGCTTAAGGTATGACTATTGCGGCCAGTGTAACAACTCCTTCTTGTTACTATCGTATGTGAAATGTTGTTACAGCATCGCAAATCACAGACTGTTTCGGCAACAGGATTTGCGTACTGTTGACTGTTTCAGCAACGTGGTCTTCAAGCAGCAACAGTATATTAATTGCAGTTCAAACTGTTTCAACAACTATATATTTATGATTAATGGCTAAGTATGAGAGTAATGTAAAATTACATGTAAAACAAATTAAACATATAGCAAAGAGAAGAAACGTTATATACCTTTGGAGAAATAGGTTAAGGTGATAATGTAGGCTTTAAATATGAGTGGGAAAAGGGTGTAATGATAGCAAAAAGTATGAGCAAAAAGATACATTATAGGGTCCTAACATCACCCCCAACTAAAAAGGTTGCATTTCCTCAGGCAACTTCACTCTGAATTAGAATCCGGATACCGACTCTGAGAATGCAAATTACTTAACCAGTAGTTGTGGAAAGTACTGTCTGTTGGAGCTCTGAATCCTTGAACACGTTGTAGCCTCTGTCATGTTGCTGCTTCAACCTTCTTGGGTGACTTATGATGAACTTGATACTTTTCTGCTGGCATCCACAGAATGGGAAAATGGAATTGATAACCTATCCAATTTTCAGCACATTGCTGGACACATTTGATGTAACTAGGTACTCGGGAGATTGCTGTCTCGAGATTGGTAGGACTAAAGGGATTGTGCTCCTGCCTTTTCTCAAAATATTGTTTCCAAAACATGTTATTTGCTTTTAGGGCAGCAGTCTCTGTGGATTTAATAAACTGTTGACAATCCTGAAGTACTGTTACCTGTAGTTGCCTTATATATTGAGTTATCCCTGGTTTCTTCAAAAAATGGTAATATTCTGCAACAGAGGTGGTAGCATTCTGTGGTTCTAGCCGTATCCAGAGGAGACGGTTATCTTCATTATGCTTGGCAGCTAGAAAATCATTTTTCCATGTAATCTGGTTGGTAAGGAAGGAGACGAGTGCCCGAATCTAGATATCACCAACAAGAGGGTTGAGATTAAGCTATATGTTCTCAAGAATAGCTTCATTATGAAGATATACCTCACATAATAGATTTTGATTAGTAGTAGAGGATTCTGCAAAAGTTTGAACAAAATCTTCTGGTTTGAACAATGCATAGGGTCTTCCTTCTTTAATTGATTTAATCTGAAAGAATGCAAGTCATTCTATGAGGAAAAGAGAGTAATTTGAGGATGGTTTCCTAGCAGCCAACAATTTTTGTACCAAATCAAACATCAGGAGCAATTTTCCTTTTAACTCTCCATTCTGCTTCTTATGGGCATGAGATTCTTGGCGTGTTTTCTCCAAAGCTTCCTAGTTTGAATAGATGTGGTTCAGCCAAAGTAGTCTGTGCTCCTGCAAACTTTTGTCCTGTGTAATAGCAGAATCCTTTTTCCATTTTTCCATTATTGCCTATTCATTCCATGGTTGAGTTTGTGTTTCAGCATCACAAGTGGTAGGCTGAGGTAGGATCTGAGTAGGGGTATTGATCTTGCTAGGAGGGGCAGATTCATCAATAGGCAGAGTTTGTGTTTCAGCATCGTCAGTGGTAGGTTGTGGTAGAGTCTGAGTGGATTGTTCCACAAAAGTAGGGGTATTGATCTTGCTAGGAGGGGCAGATTCATCAATAGGCAGAGTTTGTGTTTCAGCATCGTCAGTGGTAGGCCGCGGTAGAGTCTAAGTGGCTTGTTCCACAAAAGTAGGGGTAGATTCATCAATAGGCAGAGTCTGAACAACTTTACTAATAAAAACAGGGGCTTCTGATTTAACAGTTGTTGTAGGCCAGGGTTCTTGTAGATTAACTTTGCTTTTTGGAATTTTTGAAGGTCCTACTGGTTCTTGTGTAACAGTAGGGAGTTCCTCTTTTTTAACTGCAAAAGTCATAGGTGCAGGGGAGGCTCTAGGTATTGGGATTTGAACCACTTTGTACCCTACTTTATCATAAATATCCCCACATTGGTTGCACATATACTCTCTATACTGATCATATTTTGTGTTTTTCTCTGCCATG
Organism: Picea engelmannii; assembly: GCA_009831015.1. Lineage (NCBI taxonomy): Eukaryota > Viridiplantae > Streptophyta > Pinopsida > Pinales > Pinaceae > Picea > Picea engelmannii. The sequence goes on from ML778430.1 coordinate 1,101,720, forward strand.
GCCGCTACGCGAGCTAAGGTATACAAATTAAGTTCCCTATCATAGGCTTCCTTTGCCATTACCAGCTCTTGCTTGTAAGCTTCCAATTCTGATCTTAGAAACTCATTCTCTTGTAAGAGAGAGGCCATTGTTGGTTCTGGTTGTTGATCTGTCATCGATGTATCAAGAGGAGTGACTTGTTTTTGTGTAACGGTCATAGCCTCAGTAGTTGGTTCTTGTGTTTCAGCTACTTGATGAAAAGAAAATAGTGTTTCAGCACCCTGGGCATGTGATTCTTGAACTTTAGGAATAAAGTTAGCAGTTGGTTCTTGTGTTTCAGTTGTAGTTGGTTCTTGTGTGACAGCTATAGCTAGCTCTTGTGTTTCAGCTATTGAATGAGTAGTTGGTTCTTGTGTGACAACTACTATTGCAGCACCCTGGGCATCTGATTGTTGTATTTTAGGAATGAAGTCAGAAGTTGGTTCTTGTGTTTCAACTGTAGCTAGTTCTTGTGTAACAACTATAGTTGGTTCTTGTGTTTCAGCTACTGAATGAGTAGCTGGTTCTTGTGTGACAACTACTGAATGAGTAGTGACAACTACTTGATGTAAAGAAAATGATGTCACAACATCTTGGGCTTCTGGTTCTTGTGTTTCAGTGCATGTGGGCTGAACAGGTAAAAATTCTGGGGTTTGGGAGGGTAGAGGTGTATGGGTTTTTAGCAAAATGGTTTGGGGGTTTAGGGTAGTGGTAGTAGTGGCTGCTCTTGTTGAAGCCCTCATTCATTTTTTTGGTAAAAAGGAAGGAAAAGTAGTAATTTTCTTCTTTCTTTTGCGAGTGGGTTTTTCCTCAGTGATGGGGCAGGGAGGGTTATCAGGTTTGTCTGCTTCAGAATCATCACTAAGGATATGAACAGTGGGAGTAGATGATTCTTGTAAATTGTGGGACGGACTTGGTATGGTAGAAGTAATTGGATCAATTGGATTTGTAGGCAGATTAATATGTATTTCCGAAGGGTCAGGAAGGTTTTGTGGTTGTTCTTCATGAGGATTTTCAGGATGTTCATCAGCTTCCTGAGGGTTTATGGGTGGATTGTTTAGGAGAGGATTTTGTTGGGCAAAGTCCTTTTGGATGAGTAATTGAATAAGACGGTGATGGGTGAGGGAAAGGATGATATTTTTATCTTGTTTACAATAATGTGACATGTTTCTAAGACATCTGAGCAGATAGTAAGGAATGTTGATCAGTCTATCATGTCGTAAATGAGATAACAAGACAAAGTCAGACTGGTAAATTACCTAGTATCGGCCTTCACAGGTAAGGTAGTGCTTGACAAACTCTGCAACTTTCGACCAAGGAAGCGGAAACGAGTTGAGTCAAACACTCCGGCCTTTAGGCTCAACTTGTTCCCCTGGCAAGAGAAAATCCTGCTAGGCATTAAGGATAATGTGTTTGCAGCTGAACCAACGAATGCCAGTGACGGGAAGACCCGAAACCTGTGCTATATCATCCTCTGTGACTGGAATCCTAACCCCTTGAACAATAGAATGGTTTTGTTGAAGATTCTGAGCAAATTGAAGAACCTGTTGTTGATCAAATCCCTGGAGCCTCGAAAAATAACCCAGCCAACCTGCCTGCTGAAAGATTTGGTAGACTTCTGGATACAATTCAAGCAGGGTTGTCGTGGTGGGTTCGTATCGTATAAAAGGACCTCCCATAGCTATTCAACTTAGTAGAATGCATAGTCAGAGAGTCAAGTAACCACACCCGAATAGAGTAAGTTTTGCGCATGAAGGCATGCAAATGATGGTGAAAAAAAATGAAATGATGGGTAAGAAGAAGTGACAGTAGTCGGTTCGTGTGAAATGATGGCATAGAATTTCGATATTCCCCCCCCCCCCCA
>ML778430.1:1106718-1118882 GCA_009831015.1 Picea engelmannii
GTATACATCGGTTAAGTACTTTCTCAAGATTTTGTAGTGCTTCCTCAAAAGAGACACCATAAGGGGTAAAATCATCCATAAAAATTTCCATAGAGTCATTAATCATATCAGAAAAGATTCCTATAACTGCTCTTTGAAAGGTTTTTGCTGCATTACATAGTCCAAATGGGAGGACTCTATAAGCAAAAGTTCCCCATGGGCTAGTAAAAGTGGTCTTAACTTGGTCTTGGGGTGCAATTTTGATCTGGTTATACCCACTGAAACCATCAAAGAAGGAGAAGAATTTCTTCCCTGACAAACTATCTAACACCTGATCAATGAATGGTAATGGAAAGTGATCTTTTTGAGTGGCTTTATTTAAGGATCTATAATCTGCACACACTCTCCATTTCCCATTTTTCTTAGGAACTATTACCAATGGGGAAACTCATTCACTATCAGATATATGATATATAAACCCTACATTAAGAAATTTTTGAAGTTCCTCTTTAAGAATTTCTCTTAAATTAGGGTTCATTCATTGTTGAGATTGGCAAATCAGACGACAATCTTCCTTGATATAGATACGATGAGTACATAATTTAGGAGAGATTCCCTTCATATTTGTATAGTCCCATGCGAATGCTTCCTTATGTTCCAGAAGTAACTTCATTAATTGTTGTGTTTCAACAACTGTCAAGTTGGGGTTTATATTCAGTGTTTTGCCAGGTTCAATTTCTACTGGTATACTTTTAGAAGAGATGGTAGATGATGTTTGAGGTAGGTCTTTAGAGTTAAGGTTTTCCTGGGTATATGACTCCAAAAGTGAAACTAGTTGATTGTGTGTTTCTAGAGTCACAGAGGAGGGTTCACAAATAAAATTATTAATTACTTCATCCTCAGTGGCATATTTAAGGCTTAAGGCTTGTCCGATAGTCAAGATAGGTTGAGTAGTTTGATCATCAAATTCCACCCATAAGGAATTTTCATTATTAATCAAGGGTGTAGTGTGAGGGTAGAGGGTAAGTTGTTTGGTCTCATATCCATTGGAAATTTTCATTGAACCAGAGCTACAGCTGATAAAGGCATCTGCTGTGGCTAGCCAAGGCCTGCCCAAAATTAGAGGATGACCTCCCAACTTTGTTTTAGGTTGTAATACCACAAAGTCAGCTGGATAATTCCAGGACTCAACTGAGATGATTAGGTCTTCAATGACTCCTTCAGGTTTGATTGTAGAATGGTCAACTAATTCTAGAATGGTTGGGGTATCTCTGATTTCATTCTTCAGTTGTAACAATTGTGAAGTTTCAAGAGTCATGATATTGATAGCAGCGCCTAAGTCTACCAGAACTCGAGGAATTATTGTTTTTCCAATTTGCACTGTGACAGTAGGATGGATGGGATCACCATATTTAACTGGAGGAGCTTTACCTGACATTAGTGCAGACAAATCACCCAAGACATGAACTATGAGGGGATATTTAGTTTTCCTACCGGGTTTCTTAACACAAATGTCTCGCATAGTTCTGGCGTAAATTGGTACATCTCTTAGTGCTTGTAATAGTGGAATTTTGACATAGAGATTTTGTAATTCCCCTAGAAGATTGAAAGTAGGTGGCTCGGGTGTTTTAGTCAAAGCTAAATGCTCAGGAAATGGTGGTTCTATTGTTTCAACAATAGTGTTTGAGGACAGTTGTACCTCTTTAGGTACATCGTGCTTTTTTATTTCCTCTTTATTGGAATCAGAAGAGGTAACATCATCAATCATAGGTTCTACTATTTTCCCAAATCGTAAATGAATATCATTGCATTGTGCAGGGAAAAGAGAAAGTATAGGCTGGTTTTGGATATCAATGCATTGCACAGCCTTATTATTGGGGTTAGGGTTAGGTTGTATAGGTAGTTGGGGCCTCATCATTTGATTATTCGGTGGAGTACCTGATGGTAAAGAGAGTGGTTGTTGAACTTGTGATTGAAATTGAGAAAATTGATTTGGGAATGAGGGTTGTTGACCTCTCCAATTTGGATTCCATTGGTTAAGGTAAGGTTGTTGTTGTGAAGGCCAAGGTGCCCATATTGTTGGGTCTACAAACGGAGGTTTTGTTTGTTGCATGGGTGGGTAATTCATTTGATTGGAGGTTGGGTATTGGATTTGGTTAAAGGGAGGGTAATTTTCTTGACTAAAAGAAGGATAATTATTCCAACGATTAGAAGATGTAAATGGCATATTAGGATTCATACCTTGTCCCCGTGGTTGCCATTTCCTTCTCCATGTCAACAGATAGACAGCTTCAGCTTCTTGATCGGTTGGTTGTAATGCGGCTTTGATTCCTGGTAAAGAAGGGCATTGTTGAGTTTCATAATCCTTATCACAAATGGTTCAAATTGGCTTTTTGTCCAATGGGCATTCCCTTCGTGGGTGCTTATCTCTACATTTGGAACAAAAGATGGACAGAGTTGCTTCTGCTTTGGCTTGTTTCTTTTGAATCTGCAAGGTGTCAATTTGTGAAGAAAAAGAACTTAACATTTCAGTTTTAAATTCCTCAAGTAGATTACCTATTTCGGCTATTGTTTCTCCTCCACTGGCTGATTTTTGAACTCTTGAAAATGTGGTATCCCTGTTGTTTGATCTATTCCTTGCAGCTCCTCTTGAACATCTTTTACAGAGGTTAACAATTTCATCATATGATTCTTTAGATATGTCCCCTTTTCCAAGCATATTCAGCATATCTAGACAATCATCCCTTACTCCTTTTAATAATATTGTTTTAAGAATATCCTTACTTACATCGGGGTGACTAGATCTTTGTAGATTATATTGTAGCCTTTCCACAAAGTCCTCCAGATTTTCATCCTCTTTCTGTACCATCTTGAATAGTTCCTCTATTTTTTTCTCTTGTTCGACAATAGCCTTGATATTTGTGCAGAAATTTCTGTTTCATCTGATCCCATGTTGTGATTACATGACCTCCAAGACTCATGAACCATCTTAATGCATTTCCCTTTAATGTTGCTGGGAATAGTTTTAATTTTTTAGCATTGGAAATGTAATCATAACTTCTGCATAATATGTCAAACTCGAAAAGGAATTCATCAAGATCTTCAGAAGATAAACCATGAAAGTTAGGTAACGCTGAAAGTGGAATATTCTTCATGGGAGCTACTCCTCTAGGAAAATCCCCAATAGGAAATCCTAAGGTAGAAAAAGAGTTTTCATCGTTTACCTCTGCTTCAAGACCTACCTGTTCTTCATGGTGTAGTTCTTCATTATATCCATCCATGGTTTCTTCTGTTTGTTCCCCTACTGCACTTGCTCGATCCTCAATGTCGTCTGCTAGTTTTTCCACTATCTTCGTTTCAAAGTTCACTTGAAATGAAGGTTGAGGCTTTGGTTTTCGAGAGCTTGGTTGTTGAGGAACAACAGATTCAGATTTTGATATAATCTGGTCGATAAAAGTCTTTCTTCCTCCTCTTCCTCTACCCCTGCCACCTGTAGGGTCAGTTTCCTTGGGGGATCCACGTCCTCTCATGCAATATATTCATCTGAAAGAAAAGCATAGATGCTTTTGAAATCTATAATTGCCTTCCCCGGCAACGGCGCCAAAATGTTGGTCACTATAATTGCTTATTAATTAAAACAATCAAGTGTCACATAAATTGTCAACCCAGGGAAGTTTGTTTATTTCAAAGGCAATCACACACTGTATATGTTCAATCTCAAAAGCAATTCAAATTTGTAGTAAAAGTTACACTAATCACACCTTGCTTTGAACAAACTGAAGTTCTACTCTGAATTACAGAAAAAGCAATCTATTTATTGCAGATTTTAAGATTCAAAAGGAAATGATTATCAGAAAAATCCTGGATTACATTAAGAAATAGTAACCTAGGGAAAAGGAACCTTTCAGCATACTGCAAAGAATACTAACTATTCTGTAACAGAGAACAGGACCTTATTCCTCGAAGTAGGAACCTTCATCACCTATCTCTGACTATCACACTTTCATAAACAGAATTACCAATCAAATGATTAACAATCACTGAAGACTGACTATTCTATAACAGAGAACAGGACCCTATTCCCCAAGGCAGGAATCTTCAGCACCTGTCTCTGACTATCACACTTTCATAAACTCATTCTACAAATAGAATTACCAATCAAAATGATTAACAATTACCTAGGAATGAATTGTATGAAAACAATGTAACAATCAGTGGAAACAGAGTTTCAACAAAACAGATTTTTAACAAGGTGTGAATAAAAACAATACTAACGCACTACAAAAACTAATGGGTGAATCTTGTGAAGAAGGTGGGCCCTTTCCTTCTCACGAGATTCCCCAAAAATAAAAGGAATTAAGAAGAAATGCTCAAAATGATCTTTTATTCATCTGTCAAATATGACAAGTTACAATATCCAAAGTGAACACGCTCCTTCTCTGTAATTTGCTTCTAGCTAAGCCTTTCGTAATCCCCTTCTAATGCTGATTTCTACACTATTTAAAGAGGAGAATCCTCTTAATACAATTAAGCATAAAATTACATGTGTACTTGTAAATCATATTCTTAGTCTGATCTAATCTTCTATGTTGCAATACGATATTCTGATCTCCCATAGCAAAATGTTGTTATAGTGGTTGGAATGTTGTTGGCTTGAGGGAAAGTTGTTGCGGCCGGTGTAACAGCGTCTTTATTTATCTTTTCTTGTTAGTGTTGTTTATAAAATATTGTTTCAGCATCGCAAATCACGGATTATTTCAGCAACGGGATTTGCGTCATGTTTGACTATTTCAGCAACGTGGTCTCAAGTAGCAGCGATGGTTGTAATGGTGTTGGCTTAAGGTACAACTGTTGCGGCCAGTGTAACAACTCCTTCTTGTTACTGTTGTATGTGAAATGTTGTTTTAGCATCGCAAATCATGGACTGTTTCGGCAACGGGATTTGCATATTGTTGACTGTTTCAGCAACATGGTCTTCAAGCAGCAACAGTATATTAACTGCAGTTCAAACTATTTCAACAACTATATATTTATGGTTAATGGCTAAGTATGAGAGTAATGTAAAATTACATGTAAAACAAATTAAACATATAGCAAAGAGAAGAAACATTATATACCTTTGGATAAATAGGTTAAGGTGATAATGTAGGCTTTAAATATGAGTGGGAAAAGGATGTAATGATAGCAAAAAGCATGAGCAAAAAGGTACATTATAGGGTCCTAACAGAGGCCAAGGCTCCCGTGCTAGAATTTTGTAGAATGTCAGCATCTTACGAATAGCCGACAAGAGCTTGGGAAAACCCAAATCTCTCCAAGTCAAGGAGGATAAAGCACTAACAAAGTATATAGTCTTCGTGATGGATCAGATAGTGTCTCTCACAGGAAAAGACATAGGTGGGGTCATGGGATACCCCACAAGTCCATCCCAATCGAAGGGAACTTCCTTGGGACTTGGAGGGAGAGTACTCAGGAAGAGAATAAATCTCTCTCGTTAAGAAGGTGCAGGATCAGGAATGTTGATGATATGGTTGAAGGATGCATCACCCTCTACAAGGAGAGTAGGATTGACCAGAGATTGCACTGGTACGACCACTTCTTCAATTCTAGGTTGAAGGGGATGCACATCAACAGGGATAGGGGACACATCATCCTCGACGACGGGGGTGAGGTCAGGAGAGGATTGTATCAGTGATACCGCCATGTCAATCAAAGGAGGAACAAGGTGTGGGGAAACCACAGATGCCTCAAAATTTGAAGGGCCCTTGGGTAAGCCCCATGCTTCTGATATCCCAGTCGTAGTTGGACACAAACGAGTAAGGTGATCTCCTTCACAAGTCCTGCAAAGGAATTTAGGTTTACATCTGAGGCGTTGAGGCTTCTCAATTCCCCCAGTGTTGTTCACAACAGTTGGTGACATGCTCTCGACATGACTGGCAGAGGTGAGAGAGTCATCTCCTATATGATGGACAGAGGTTGGAGTTGTGACATTGATATGATCCATGGAGAAAATAATGGTGCCCCCAACATGATTGGCAGAGGTCGAGGGCTGTCAACATGACTCGTAGAATTTGTTGACCCATCTCCAACATGATCGACATAGGTTGGTGATGGAGCTCCAGTATGACTGATAGTGACTGGGCTAGCGGTGATTTGTGGCATTTGATACCAAGGTCCAGGGAAATATTGGGTTTGGAACATTGCAGAGGTTAGGAAGGATCCTGGTTTACCCCCTGTCCCTGTTCAGAAAGGTAGTATCATCCGCCTAAGTGATTCGAAGAGGTGTGTACGGGCATCGTCATTGAAGTCTATGAAGAGACGGAAGTATGATAAGGACTATTCAAGTGAGGATATAGGTTGCCCCCTTGTGAAAGGGTTCCATAAAGAGGGTATCCCAAACCGTAAAACTGGTTCTCCCCGTATGAAATACCTGGGGACACATGAGGACCAGTCATGGGAAGAGTATTCGAAGGAACCGACATGGCGGACGAAGGATACATGGATGGGATGTAATAAGTGGAATAAGCACCCATCTGAGTACTGGCTCCTGAAAGAGCATAGCTAGGATTGGATCTGTAAGAGGGTAGATTCCAACCTCTCATAGCGAGAGTTGGTTGAGGGACACGACTCATATCAAATGAAGTAGGAATCAGATCCATGGTGCCCCCAGATCCAATGCTAGGATTCATATAAGTGGACCAGGGAGAGGATTCCACGAGTGAAGGCATATCAACAAAAAAATGACTAGAGACCCAAGGCGTAGACTGAGTATCATAGTTCTGCATACCATTGTGAAAAGTGGAAGGATTCGTCCCCATGAAATGATTAGGCATCATGGGGTAGGTAGCAGTAAAAGAGGAAGAAAAAGGAACCCGACTATCCATGACAATGAAAACTCAGTATAGATTCCTAAGGTCAACTAGTAATCAAAGAGCACACCAAAGAGTCAAACGACCAATATGCATACAAATGAGGTAAAGTGGATGAGTGGCCTCCCTCCCTAAAGAAGGTATGTCTCACCCAAGAGGGGCCTGAGACTCCCTACTAAAGATCGAAGGTAACAAAATCAGTTATAAGGGCCCTCATGGGCTTAACAACTAGTCGGTCAGATCCCCCTGGAGAGGTAATCCTCCATAAAGGTTGTGTGCTTCCTGACCCTTATCTGGCCCAGGGTGCCTATAGAATAACCCCTGCAAGTAACCTATGAGACACCTAAGTCAAGAAACTAATAAACCATTGTATAACCGATGCATAGGTGAGCAGTCGTAAGTCAGGTTCACCATATGGGCAGGGTAGCAAAGCTCGAAACCTTGAAAGCACTGCCTCTCATGGAGGTAAGGGAAATAACAAGATCCCTAGATATGAATAGATCCCTAGAAATATCTCTGATGCTAGGAAGGTATTGGGGGGATATCCCTTCAACCAACTTTGCGCGATCTTGTGATTAACTTCGGTGTGAGAGGAGCCTTCTGATATTACCAATTATACAGTGGATTTCTCCACTCCCTGAATCAGACACATATGTTGATTTAATTTCCTTGGAGACGTTTACTCACAAAATCCTATTCCAAGGCACTAAATCCTAAGCTAGTTTGTGCACCCTAGAAAATAAAATTGTGACTAATCAATTTTAAATTATAGCATTTATTTTAATGGTCGTGATTACTCAAAAATGTATGGTAATGAAACGCATGGTGTTATGACCTTGCAAGAAAAGTAAATATGAAAATAATGCAAATTCCTAACTTTAACTTTCAATGAATGATATGCTTCTAAAAATCAATGCAAATTTTGATTTCAACTCTACAATTCTGAAGTAAAAGTGCAATCTTTCACTATATGCACTGTTATCACATATTCCTGTCAAAGCCTTGGGGGTCTGTGTTTTCTTCCTGTGTCTATAAATTTTTCTTGTCTTCTCCCCTTTGTCGACCCGATCGTGGTTTTCCTCTCCCATTCTGGTGTGTCTTTCTCTTTCATTCGCAACCATCCTTCTCGATCGAATAAGTCTTTCTCTGTCAATATGCCTGGACGTAATCGACCCTTAATTCCTTTGTCTTTTCTGAAGGCCAATCCCTCCTCCTTTTTACATCCGTCACTGAACCTTTGCCTTCCCAAGCCTAAGTATAGTCGATCAAATCTCCATTTCCACTGTTTGCAGCACCAAGAGCGGCGAATAGTAGCACCAAACAAGTGAGTGGGAAAAGACTGGTTTCAATGGTGAAGATCTATCATCAAGGCAGATCGATGGTCATCGAGTAATCCAGAGCTATGGAGTTGCCCAAATTTTAGCGCCTAGGCTCGTCCCTAAATGGCCAAAGTCACTATTTAAATTTGTGCCATCTGATCTAGGCAGGGAATAGGTGGCAGTCGATTGTGCTATCCCAGGAGTTGGCATTTTTGGGGTTTTCATCAGCAAGCACACCCACAACCTTACGCCCTAAAATGAGAAGCCCCGGGAGCCCAACCCATGGTCATAGCCCAGGGTCATATTGGAAGGGATGGACCAGTAAAAATAGGGGGTGCATAGCCATGGTGGACCCACAGTAAACTGATAGCCATGCCCATCTAGGTCGTTCAAGCAGTAGATGCGTGGCACTTTATTACGCCCCATCACAATTTCGGTTATCTTGATTCTAAGTGACAGAGGGTCACCCTTCCATTACATTCGGAATCGTCGAAACGTGAAGTACGAAAATGCCAAAGGGGTCGGCCCCACGGTCCTTGCGCCCGGTCACAAGATAACAGGGCTGGAAAGTGGGGGGCAGTTGAGATCTGCACGCCCAGATTTGATGGTCACTGAGCATATTGGGGCTCCAACATGCGCAGATGATAAAAAGGGAGAGCGGTTCAAGGAAAAAATCCACGGTATTTTAACGTGCTACTTGTCGGCCAAAGACACACATCAGGGCTAAAGGCGGGAAGTTCTAAGTTGCTTTTCATNCCCAGGCCAACATGTGGCCACCTCTCAGTCATCCCGCCAGAGCCTGTCTCCCACTCCTTCTCTCTCCCTCGCCCGTCGCTTTCTCCCTGTCATCTTTTGACATGTGTCTTCCCCCATCACCTCCACCTGTGTTGATTATCCCCTGCTTCACCCTGCCACCATAGGCACTCCTCTACCTCCACATCCTTCACCTTCGCCACATTACCTTTGTCCCATTACGCCTCATCTTTCACCTGTGTCACCCCACAGTTCCTTTCCAACCTTCATGTCTCTTCCACCTCCCCATCGCACACTATTGCGACAGATCCTTATCCATGCCCACAACTGTTGGGCCATCCCTGCAGGCATCCAACTCAGCTCCAGGTGGTAGAATGCAGAGGCCTCCATGTCTCCCAGGTGCATTTTTTAGTCGAGCCTTCTCTGATCCCACTGAAGCAGTTATTATGGTTGGTGGTGGTAGTTGAACATCGTCTCCACCATAAATGGAAAGCCCAGAAGGGGATTGTTAGCTAAGTCAATTCATCTACAGGTCCATTCTAAGAACAAAATTTCATCTGACAGAGCTTCCTTTTATCAGGAAACATGCAGACGAGATGCCTTCAATGTAGACATTAAAAGCATGCTCATGTGATTTGTTTTGGGGGCATAAATACTCAGTTTTGATATTTATGTAAGGGTCGATGGTTGAGCTAGTCTCCCGCATTGTAAAGTTTTGATGAAGCACTGGTTTTTCTGGTTATGTATTGGCATTTGAGATTTCATGTTTAATGAAAGTTAGCTTCTTTCCATCTCTCTGTAAACTCTGTATTAAGACACTTGGAATTGGAGGATCCAATCAAGGGTTGTGATGTTTTAGGCTGATGTATGGTTGATCACTGCAATATTTGCACCAGTTTTAATCAGTTTCCTATGTGACCTTTCCCTCTCACACTGAATAGATTGGAATTGGAGGATCCAGTCAAGTTGTTACAATAGCATTGTGATGCTCAGAATTGGAAGATCCAGTCGAGCTATTGTTGTGTCATTGTAACTGTGTTAGTTAGACATATTTCAATATCTTGTTTTTTTCTTCTCCGGGCTGCTGGAAGGTTGGATGCCCATAGTAGTCTTGTTCATCATTCTCAACAAGTCTTCTCTCTGCTCATCTTAAACTCAACTTCCTGACTAAAGTTAGATCAGGACCTCACCTGCTCTTGCATGCCTGACCTAGTTTTCTGAGTTAAAACGATATTATCTTGGGTCTGCACCCATTTGACCAACCCTAATTCATTATTGTGACATATAAAAATGATGGGTATCAGGCTTAATCCTGCTGCAATCCAGGAGTGACTTCTGGTGCTAACATGCACTAAGTTAATGATAAAGACTCAAAAGACAAAATTTCCAAGCTATGCAAAATGCCTTTTTTTTTTTTTTTCAATATAACAAAACTGAAAATGCATGGACTGAAAAGTAACTTGATATATAACCCTACTATTTATAAAAAGATATAAATCAAGTAGGATACCAAGCAACAAAACACCCATCCCAATGTGAAAGGAAAATAAAAAATGAAAAGATGATGAGAAAGACTTCGCCCATAAATTCAACCAAAAAAGGGTTTCTTGTCATCCCACAAGCACTTAACAGGCACTACAGAGACCCAAGAAGGCTCAACAAACATCAAATCCCACCCAAAAAACACCAGACCAAGAAAAAGGGCAAGGCAAACTGATGTACATGATTGTTCAAGAAAACAGAGCATATCTATGTAGCATGTAGAAGGAAAACCAGCGTATATCCGTGATTGTCAAGGAAAAAGGAGTGTATATGTTTCAAAACAAGGTCGGGTAAGGGAGAAAGGATGAAAAATCAGACCCAGAGTGAACAAGAGCTGTCAAGTAATGATACGACAAGAACCACAATAGAAACGAGAGCAATCTAAGGAGAAAAGTACTTCAAACCCTAAGAAAGAAGATTCAATCCCCGGTATGGTCACTAATTCTGTTACGGGGAAAATCTCTCTATGGCTATGGTGAACCACAACAGACGGAAATGACTGTAGAAATCAACTCCATCCCAAAAACATGCTATATAAACCAATATGAAAGCAAGATAAGAAAGAGGCCTACCTCGTCCAGATGTTCGATGAAGTCCACCATTGAGCACTTTGACTCAAAGCTATATACCTGCAACAAGGTCTCAACAAATAAGCAAAGCAAGCATATGGTGATAATATAAAAGGTTAGCACATTAGATAGCATAATCCATTAATATACATGAAAAATACACCCATGGATAATAACTCATATATTTTCAAGATATCAATTGGACGGGAAAGGAGTATTTCTATTAATAAACGATCAACAGAAGTGAAAATATTACACTTCTTTGTCTGCATGGTTCAGAACTAAGAAACTAAGTTCCTTCCAGCTGGGCCTCCACCACTTCAATCGTCCACCAAAGGCAAGTTTATAAAAGAGAAACAATGAGGTTCTCAATCGATAAGGGAAGAGCTTGGGGGATGAACAATGTGTTCAGACTTAAATGACAAAGGGATGCAAACTCAATATGAAGTAAATAATTTCGCCAAAGTAACTTTACTCTCAAAGTTGAATTCTTTCTTCTTTTTCCATAGCTTGGAATTGGCTCATTTATAGCCTTCAAAATGCAACTGAAGGGTTGAGTCGGAATGTTTCTAGTATATGGAAGGCCAAGGATCATAGATCTCCTATCGTGACATGGAAACCCGGCATTAATTTTCATTTTCTAGCACAAATCCTGATGTACGAGGGCTATAGTGGAGCAACCTGTGTATATGCATGTTGTATAGTGTGCAAGATGCGTACAAGTGGAAAAATATTTATTTTTAGCTCTAGACTTTGTAAATAGGGAAGATAAGTCTGCATGGGAAAATGGAATAAGGCCCTCTGTGCAAGATTGCATACAGTGAGGCAAATATTGATCTAACACCAATCAAACGCCACTTAGTTCTCTTCATGTCTTCTTAATTTCCTTGAGACGTAAGAAATCACTCGACTGCCTTACATCAAGATTTATCCTAAGCCTTCCTTGGATGCGTCTGCGCATACCAAGAAGTCCGCCCGGAAAATTTTCTTCCTGTGAGGGCTTTCACCATAAGGGGACCACTTTGGAGTTCATCCATTTGTACACCTTATCAATCATGATAAGACAATAATGAGTCATCTATACCTTTTTCCAACAATGCATCATATACCAATGGAACCACATCGATCCATCTTCA
>ML778430.1:1118932-1135031 GCA_009831015.1 Picea engelmannii
TATGCATTCTCATCAAGGATAATACATATTATATTACATCAATCATCAATCAATCAATCCTTTGACATCAATCAATCACTTGACATCAATCAATGACATCAATCAATCAAACCATTGGCATCAATGACAACATGATCCAACAGGGTCGACATCTGATAAGGCATTCTTGCTATCGGTTCAGTTCCAAGTTTTAGGTCGATGGTAAATTTGAACTCTCTTGTGGGTGACAATCTGGGTAATTTGCTTGAAACACATCAACAGTACTCGTGCCATGGGAAGGTCCTTCAAATCCTTTTGTCATGCCCTTGTCGTTTATCCCCCAAGATTTCATATAGCTTGCATCCCTGTGCATTCTCTATTGTAGGTGTAGGGAAGAAATGAACCTCAGGGATACTCCCTGTTTTCTTCCTACAATCACATTTCTCCTTCCCTCATTGTTGGTCCAACTCAATTGCTTCATCTTATTATTGAGTATCGCATCATGCGATTCCAACAATTCATATTGATTACGACGTAATAAGATCCTAATATTTTGATGTACAATTTGGCCTTCATGAAAAATATTCCAGGTTAAGGCTACAGTCCGTAACCCTTCCTCCAACCTTTTGCTTAGCTCCCGAATCCATTTCTACGTAGCTAAAATCGTACTATTCGATTTCCTTTACCTTAATTTTATTTAGCGTTGCACCTGAAATAAGGCTCTCTGTAGCACTAGGATTTGTCAAAATATCAAGGGTCTGGTCAGCGATGGTACTTGTCATCTCGAGCACAGTAGACTGGTGATCGGCCTAACGGTTATTTACCATGGTTTTGAATCCTATGGGCCTTGCCCGTCTCCACAACGGTAGTGTGTCCTGTTGACCTGGACACTCTGGAATTTTTAACTGAATAGTCTTGCTAGTAAGGTGGCTCTCCGCATGTCCAGTGCATGTCTCCGGTCCAGTACTCCTAGCCTGAAGTAGAAGTTGTTGGCCTACCAACCTAAGATCCTAGTTTGTTCTGCTGACAAGCCTAACTGCAGTTGTTGGTGGTGATCCCCTGTAGGGGGGTCTTCTGTTGAGGAACCTGTCATCATGGTGTCGTGAAAAAGAGTTATATAGATGTATATTGCTACCAAGATGTCTTTTATAGTTGGCATCTGATGTTGTTGTGCACCAGATGTCGTTAGTACAGACGGTCTTGTAGGATTCCTGCCCCGACTCTCATGATCAATTATTTCTCAGCTATGAGGCCTACTGGACTGCATCATGTGACATCCGAGGCATTTAGATCCTCACCTTGCATGGAATCTGGAGTTAAGGTTGAACACGAACTTTTTGACCTCCATATTCTCCATGTTCAGATGTGGGGCATACTAAAGTAGCTCCATAACTCTAGTCTCATAATCCGGCAACATATGACCACCCTATCATAAGGCATTGAACTCATTGAGCTGGAACTCAATGAATTCCTCTGACAAATACTTCTCTCGGAACCGTTCCTTGAACCATTCCCATAACACAGCTTCAACGACCATTTTTAGCTGAGGTAGGAGCATCTTCCACCATAAAAGAGTGCTCCCTTCTAGCTGAAGACCACCATGCAGACCTTCGCGCTCGAGGTCGTAACCACAAAGCATGAAGCACATCGCCTTGTTCTCTAGCCAGGCCTTGACAACTGATCCATGCATGACACTCCTGAAGTTAGGAACTTAACCTTCTCGAGTTCTCCGTGAATGCTACCAGTACTGGTTGGGGTGCATTGTGGACCCTCAGGGGTATAGGTGCCCTGACCTCTTCTCTATCTAGCCGGTTAATCAAGGCCTCTGGCGACCTCTGGAAGGACCTTATCTAACCAATCGCATCTCCCACAACAAACTTATCAAGCCCAAGGACTTGTTCTTCTCCTTGGGGTTTAGACCCCTCTAACGTGGATGCTATCGGAGGCATCACGACTCTACCCCTAGCACCACGTCGTCTATCTTCACAACGTCCTCTAACCAACGATTACCACATGGACAAGTTAAATTTTAGTTAGCGCTAATTTACTAATCAAGGGTTTAATTCGGTGGAAGGCATGACTATCCACAGTCGCAGGGTTGAACCCGCTTTGATACCATATGTAACGACCCCACCGTTATGACAACAAGCGTCATATAACATACATTTTTTTTTCTTTTACTGTTGCGTTAGAAAATACACATCACAATTAATGGAAACATCATCAACACATCGTTCACATAAATTAATGAAACAAATTAATGCATTGATAATCATTTACGACACAATGCCAACACATCATCATCATCATAAATCACGACCCGCATATCGATGTATTAACACATTAATTATTAGCATCCCAACATCAATGCATTCTATAATTGATAACGGCGCATAACAACACAATCTTAAACGTTCAATGCATCTCATAAGGACCATGATCAGATAACACCAAGGAAACATAAGATAACATAACAAATCAAAAGGATCATAAAGATAATCATAAAAATCACATAATATACTACCCGCCCAACCTACCCTGCAAGGTTAGGACCTCCAGGACACATAAGCAATGCTCAAGCCCAGGTTCCATTTGATTTTAACCATTTAATGTCTCAAGGATGGTGATTGTCCTGAGGAACAAGGAGGTGTCTACATCCCACCCACACAATCAAGTCCAAGCCGACTAAGCTAACTCAACATCATCAATGATCACCAAGGCGCAATAACATTCTAATAAACCAACACATGTAACATGAAATTCCATGGCGTAGGAGAACTTAAATACTAAATCAAACCCCCATATGGGGTGACACGCGGTGCGATAGTGCCACACGAGAGCGAGCTGGGACGCAACCTAAATGCATCCACCGGCTCACATCACCATGGACATTAACCCCGCATGAATCCGCGCAGGAGCATTGATACGATGAGGCCCCTCGCGCATGAGAAGGGTACCCCTTACCAGAGCATTATCAAGCAGACTTTAATGGCGATGGTTAATATTTCGCTTATGGCAATTGTTTTGGCATCAATGCTCATTATTCGAGTTGCAAGACCAAGCAACAATTTGCTCCGGGAGACCTTCGTCTTGCAGGCAAACCAGAGCTGCGGTAGCCTCTCTCCCGCCTCACTGGCACAGTGGCCGCACTCAGCAACCTCGCCTCTCCACAGGAGCAATTTGATAGGAAACGGAAGTGTTCAGACATTTCATTGGGATCCCGCTATGCCCCTGGTATGCAGCGGCGTCGCGGCGTAAGCGAAAGGAGCAATTTGAGCAAGCCATGGCGATAGTGGCCAGGAGGCGGAAGAGCAGACCACGTACGCCTCCAATGGCGTACGTGGAGGAGGTCATCCCAGAAGAAGGCCTGCCAAGCCCACCTAAACACACCTTGTTCATGGTACCGGAGAATTGGAACCCGAGTACGAGTTTCGGCTCTTACAGCATTCGACAACCTGCAAGCAATGTGCTTGACCCTTCCACGGCCAACACAGAGAAGCCTTACTCCCCCTGTTACGTGGAAGAGGAGGCTCCTCCCGAGCGCACCAAGGCAGCGGAGGACCCAGGCCGAGCTCGACATTGGCACAGGACACAGGAAGCAGAGGCGGCCGCCAGCGAGGAATTCACGGATAGCCACCACCCGGAGCAGCCACCTTCAGCTGACTAGGGATACCTCAATCTTGTCTTTGAGATTAGGAACAAGTTGGACAATCAAATCTTCCGCCTAGCGCGAATGGGTCAGCGGCTTGACATGTTCTTTGCGGCGCATTCCAGAGCATCATCAAAGAAGCAATGTCCAACCTGTGCACGACCCTACTCGTTCCCAGTGAGATGGAGGCACTCCGAGGTCTAGGACAAGCAACTCGGTTCAGAGGTTACTCAATGTTTAAAACCCGACTCTGGTTTTGGTGTTGTTATTTTATTTTATGCCTTAGGATAGCTAGTTACCAGGTTATCTTAGCGCTAGATAGAAGAATCAGGTTTATGCTTGCAACTGTAAGTCCTGGTTTCCTTCGGGCAGGACGTCGCACCGGCAACTCTGTTAATTTTGATAACTATGCACACTGTGTGACAAATGGACATGGATGCCCAGCTGTCCCAGTTTCCTGCTCAGGCGGGACAACTGGCATCATTCACAGTTTTGTATTTTGGCTATGGTAATATAATAGGCACCACCCTTTTTTACTTAAAAAAAAAAATACTAAATCAAACCAAAAACGACATAAGCCAAGGAGCAATAATCTACTTATTTAATTTTTAAGGCGCAAACAAACCTCTACTTTACTTCCAGGGATGCGATTAATCAACCATTAAATCAACAATAATAAACAATTTCTCAAGGTGCTCACATGATCTAAATACTAATTTAAACATAAATGACATCATTATAATGTGCACAATTAATCTAAGCCCTTAGGAATCATACATTGACATTATTCAGTGCGCGCCATTAATCTAAAAAACTTAATCATTCTTCAACCTTAAACATTCAATGCGCAAGACTAAACTATCCATTATTCATGGCGCCTCGAATTCAAGTGCTTAATCGATCATACATCTATGCTATTTACAACGCCATGGTAATCTACTTCTAATCAATCATGCATTCTAAATAATTAATGGCACCATAGAAAAATAGTTATGAAATCCAACATACAACTACAATTTAAAGGCACATTAGTAATAGTTAAAAATTCAAGTACATCACGAATATTAATGGCACAATGGAAAGTTCTATAATGAACATACATCTAGTAGCCGACGCAAAGGAGATCTAAACACAAAATCAATCAGACTATTCATCAAATTATGGCGCACTTCTCAACAACACCCCTTATAATTTCCTTAACATAGAGTAATAATCTACTATGAATTGTGATCGCTAAACCGTTTCTCATGCGCTAAACAAAACACTGTAATGTTCATCTACGCATTTAATTCAACATAACAATTTAATCATCTATAACATGAAAAATTTCTCACACACCTAAAAACTACTTTACCAAGAGGCTCTAAATTGGTCCCTTGCTGAAAAATTTCAAGGGCGCAAGGGGGGTAAGGAAATGGCGCCTAACATACTACTTATTTTCTCAAGTGTGCAATTACTCTTATTATTACCAAAGAGGTAACCATTCACGCAAAAAGAAGTAGAGTTCCTCTGCGCAAGTAACACCATTTTATCAACAAGTAAGGATATAGGTCAGGATTTTGTGTGGTACTTGTGTAGCGAAGAAGGCACGGACATGAAACATCATTTTTCTATCTGTCTCGAAGTTGCGCAACCCATGCAACTCTGTGGGGATACTAAATGCGCAAGGTGCATTATGTATTCAATACGATTCTAGCTTGGCACAAAACATTAAGGTAAAAAAATTGTTATAAGAAATTACTAGGGAAGTTTTTTTTTCCAAGAAAAA
Source organism: Picea engelmannii (assembly GCA_009831015.1). Taxonomy (NCBI): domain Eukaryota; kingdom Viridiplantae; phylum Streptophyta; class Pinopsida; order Pinales; family Pinaceae; genus Picea; species Picea engelmannii. Next base: position 1,124,329 of record ML778430.1, read on the forward strand.
ATTGCTCAATTTTATAAGTATTATAAAACCATTTACAATTCGAGCTGCTCTGAGCACGTAACCATAAAAACAAGATAACGGTAACAATCAACCACAGCCAAGAAATATAGCAAACTAGCTGTGTGAAAACTACAGGAATCATTCACCACAGTCGATCGATGATGAGCAGTCAATCTGGGCTAAAAGAAAGGAGGGGCATCAATTGTAATATGCTTTACAATCCTGTCAGTGCGTCGAAAACATGAGGCCACCTTTCAATAATAAAAAAACAGTAAAAGTGGAGGTGGAGCTCTCTATCCCATTGTCACAATGGTAGATCGAGAGTCTTCCGATTTCCTCGCTTAGGGCCCTCTTAGAGAGAGCATCAGCCTCCCGATTGTGTGTTCTGGAAATATGCTAGAAGTTTATATCGGAGAAGTATGTGGACAGGTCCCAGGTTTTATCCAACCAGCCTTCAAGATGGACCGAGTGCAGCTTGCTTTTCTGATTTATCCAGTCAATGATGACTCTTGAGTCACCAAGAACCAGAATGTGGTTGAGAGACCAGTAAGAAGCTATGGTGAGGGTGGCCCAAAGACCCAAGAGTTCCGCTTTAGTATTTGTACCCTCCCCGCAGTTTAGGAACCACTTTGTGATTCGCTTTGGATGCGATTTAAAGAAGCCTCCAGCCCCACAGCAAAGTCCATTGGACATTGCAGCTCCATCAAAGCAAGCAAGTGTGTGGCCTCCAGTCAAAACAACATCGCAAGCTTTATGAGGAATGGTCTTGAGCGAAGATGGGTGCCAATGGAAATTGGCTAAAATTCTATAAAAAACCACAGAACAGGAGGGTGTGCAGTCCTCGAAAATAGCTTTGTTCCGCTCAGACCACAGTTGCCAGCAGGCATGGGCCGCCAATGATGGAGGGGCGGATTTTTTGGAGTGCCAGAATGTAAAACAATCTGATAGTGTGGAGCCACTCCAGGGAAGCGTAAAGGAGAAATGCAAGTGTAACCGGTGCCAAACCTCCTTAGTAAATGCGCAGTGTATCAATAGGTGACTAGTATCCTCCGATGAGCTTCTGCAGAGAGGACAATTACCAGGTCCCTCCCTTCCCCTGCGCCTCAACACGTCCCAGGTGAGAATTTTCCCTGATCCCGCCAACCAAATAAATAGTTTTAATTTGAGTGGGATATCCCAGTGCCAGATCTGGCTCAGCCACGAGCAGTCAGCAACCAAAGTTTGTTGTTGGATAAGTGCAGCGTATAGATTTTTTACCGACCAGGAGCCCGAGGCATCCCCTCCGGCCCAAAGAAGATAGTCTGGTTTGTTTGAGAGGGATGTTCCTGCTCTGTTGAGCGCAGTAGTGTAACAATTCCACTCGGTAGCGAGCAATCCATCTAGGTGCAGATCAATACTACTCAGCCAACAATTAGGTTGATGGAGGATCCCTCTCGGGGCAGTGACATGAGCAAGTGTGAAATAATTCAGGGACCCGAGCCGCGCGCACAGTGGGGGCAAGAGGATCGATGAATCCCCCATGTCGAGGATCATATCTCTGCCCACCTGAATGTTGTGTCATGTACCTGGTTTCCACCGAAGCCAGTGGAGGATCACCTTTGAAGACGCAACCAGTCCTTTCCAAAAGGGGGATGCCCAACTTTGTAGCAGCGATGGCTTTCTGAGCCAATTGTGGAGCGGTCGGGAGCCCAAGTACTTGTCTTTGATGATGCGGTTCCAAATGCTTTCGTGGATGACAGCCCTCCAGAAGGAGCTGGCCAGAAGGGTCATGTTGAAATGTGTGAGGTTTTTTAGCCCCCATCTCCCAGTCTTCCGAGGTTTAGAAAGTGTTTGCCAGCAGCAAAGGTGAAAACGATGAAATTCAACTCGGTCATTCCACAAAAAATTAAAAGAGAGTTGTCTAAGATGAGAAAGAATCCTATTTGGTAACTTCTCCAGTGTCATCCAGTAGACAGCAAGGCTCTCCAATACCGCTTTGACCAAGATGTAGCGGCCTCCCAAAGACAGCCACTTGTTGCACCAGAACCCGATCCTTTTTTCAAAGAGGGCCACTAGCCATTGCCAGTCCCCAGGAGAGGAAGCTCCCAATTTCAGCTGGAATCCAAGGTAAGTAAAACCAATGCTCAGATTATAAAAGGAAAAGGGGATGGCGATCTGTAGGGGGTGAAGTTCTGCAGTGGATATGCCCCAGTAATGCACGGAGGATTTAGAAGGATTGATGGTTAGTCCAGAGACAACGCTGAAGATTTTTAGCACTTCTAGGATGGCTATCCATTCAGCCCGGTCTGCTTTTGAGAGGATGAGAACGTCGTCCACAAACATGAGGTGGATGATTTTGATGCAATTTGTGACTTTTATGCCAGAAATATGTTTGTCGGTGAAACTTTTGGAGAGAAGAAGGCTAAGGCCCTCCATTATCAAGATAAAAAGATAGGGGGAGAGAGGGCACCCCTGTCGGAGCCCCCTTGAACTCTTGAAGAAGCTAGATGGCTCACCGTTGATCAAAACCGCGAAGCTGGCGCTGGTGACACAAGAAAGGATCCATTGAATGAACTTGCCTCCAAACCCAAGAGAGTGTAAAACTAGTCTTAAGAAACCCCAGTCAATGCAGTCGAACGCTCTTTTGAGGTCTAATTTTAAAATCAGCACCTTTTGCTTTTTCTGCTTGATGCTATGGATGCATTCGTGGGCAGCCCCGATTGCATCTTGAATTCACCTGCCTTTCAAGAAGCCCAGTTGTTCCGCAAAGATGCATCTGTCAAGGAAGGGTTTGATTCTATTTGAGATCACCTTGGAGATTAACTTGTAGATGAGGTTGCACAATGAGATCGGGCGATAGTCGCTGAAGGAGAGCGGATTTGTATCTTTTGGGATCAAAACCAAAAAGGTGGCGTTAAGCCCTCCGTGGACCTTACCTTTTATTCGGGTATCTTCAACCATCTGGGAAGTTTATTCGACTCAAAAAATGATATAATAACTCAATAAGAAAAGACTTAATGATAACTCGTTAGTTGTTGTCTATAAGCTAAAATTCCAGGAAGCTAAAGTGATTTACATGAATTAATTATTCATCCTTTAAACACATTGTGAACTAATAAAGTAATTGAAATCTTCCTACGTCTCCTCAATTTACTCCAACTAAATTATGAATTAAAAAAAAAAAACTATTACTGTTTACTATCTAACACACATTACTTCAGGGACATTTAACCGAACGTCGATTTCAAGCTAAATTCCTGGAAATACGTAATTTTAGAAGGTTACTTCCTGTAAATTCATGTAATGTAAATTGCAAGCTAAATTCCTATAAATAAGTAATTTAAGAAGGTTACTTCCTATAAATTCCTGTAATGTAAATTGCAAGCTAAATTCCTGTAAATACGTAATTTAAGAAGGATACTTCCTGTAAATTATTGTAATGTAAATTGCAAGCTAAGTTCTTCTAAATACGTAATTTAATAAGGAAACACCAATTCTAGAAATGCAGTGACCTCACACCCTTCTTAAGGATTTGCGAAGCCACCAATCGTTGTCACAACAAGTGTGATACAAGCAACCAATACAGGTTATCTAGATCAGAAGGTAAATTTACCAAAAGTTATTTTAAGGGTGAAAACATGGGGAAGGGTAGTGTGAAAAGGCACTAGCCATATTGTGATTTGTGCTCAACACGTAATCGAAGCCCAACCGAACCTCAAACAACATCCAAATCCCGAGGAATTGCAAGACCCCTTTAATCGTTGTCAGGAGGTTAAGATAGGAAGGTGCCAATGAGTTCAATGGCAGGAGGGTGCATTGTTGGGAGAATATGAATCACACAAGAAATCACCAATGAAGATGAGCAATACCTGTTGAGTATACTGGCTGTGGGAGGAAAAATTTCTAGTGAACTCCAGCATAAGTTTTTGAGGGTAAATGCCAAGGAAAAATGCGTGCAGGAGACAACTACTTTTGGAGGAATCGCATCTCAAAAGAGGACAGTAAGGCAGTTAATTAAAAAAAAAGGGAATCCATACTAGAATAAAAAGGCACAAAAATCGGAATCCACCCAGGCCACCTGCAATCGTGCTCTAATATTTAGGGAAGGAAGCGGACCACCACTACCTGCGTGACCGCGCTAAGACAATTACGATAACTTGTACATTATTTCACACGGTAGACTAGAATGGCCTGGGCGCACCTTGGACATGAACCATCCACCTATCTAGGCCCTATCTGTTAGTTTTAGAGTGGATAGTTGCATGCTTTCTCAGCAATAACACCGATGGTGTTTGTGTGTGAAGACCAATTTGTTGGGATAAAAGGGAAAGAGTTTTTGTTGGGTATTTCCTTCTGTTCAACGCCTCCCTTCATTGGAAGGCCGTCTTGGGAACATATAAAGACAGATCGATAAGGACATGCCGGATGCCATAGCATCGACGAACTATCCTTTTGGGTAAGAGGAAGGGTCAATAACCTTCAACCTTTCAAATCACAGTGACAATCCAGATTTCATATGGGTTAGAGAAATTGAAAATCTACAGAGCATTTCAAGTGGTAATATGCAGGCTAGGGTAGATGGCTTACTACTCTTGTTAGTTAACAAAAATATATGATTCATTTTCATTAATAAAATGAAAAATAAAGTCATCAATATACCTTACTAAAGCACCAATTGGAACAATGTCAAATGTAAGAACATCTCACTACTAAAAATTTATACTCCACACAAGTCTCAGATTTCCACATACACTCATAGGAAAAAAAACATACAACTTAACAATCTACACCGTGACTCGAAGATTGTCCACAAACCCCCCCAACAAACCCTTGATGTACATAAGTTGCTCAATGGACATATGGAAAGATACATTCTTAAAACAATTTGGAAATGAAATCTATGCTATCAACCCAACAATCTTCCTTCTGGCATAGATACTCAAAAATAAGTTTTATCCTTCAACCAGAATTAATTACAAATTAAGAGATTAAATAATAAATTGAATTACCAGTTATCGTAGATCGAAAATCAATTGTTGATGATGAGCCTCTCACCGTACGAATTTTGTGCCACGCACTCCTTCACTTGTTAATTGAGAGACTTCATCGGTACCTCCCAGTCAACTCTAGGGGTACTCTTCTTCCCCCGTAGCCCCCCGAGCTGCAAAGGGGCTATGCACAACACAAAAAAAAACACTGTAGCTCCCAGCTCGACTCGGAAGGTCAAGCTACCACTCTTTTCTGAGATGGGTATCCCAACTCCCACCATAACCTTACACATACCAGTCGTCCCCCATTCCTCTTCTCTGTGATTACTTTTATAGAGTTCTCTTAGTGACCACTTTCGAATTTGCATGTTAAATTCCTTTTTATTAATTTTAATTAGGAAAAATTCTCCCCTCTACACTTGTCACCCAATCCCTTAGTTGCACCAGAAATTCATTTAATTAATTAAATTAATTGCCAATTTCCCTCACCCACCTAAAAGCGTTCCTAAAAACACTCCTTGGTGTCCCTTTATTCCCTCAATTTCCTTTAATGGACGACGCCTTTCTTAAAGCTTAATTGATCTAATTAGGAAAGTTCTCTAGACTAGATTCTTTTCTATGTTCCACATTCATTTTGCATTTAATTTCCCCTTTTTGTCTAAGTTTTGATTTAGCAAGTTTTGCACATAAACAACAATTAATTAATTTTAGGTGAATTAATTCTCCTTTAAATTCTAAATTTGATTTTTCTCCATCCCCCATTTATTAATTGATTAATTAGTTTTTTTTTAGTCCTCATACCCTATTTAGACCCAGGCTTTAATTTCAACTAGGCTTAGCATTTTTAAGGGAATTTTATTATTAATAATTGTACTCATACAACATTTTTATTTTAAGGCTGACCACGTCAAATAAAATATTGTTTTCTAGGCACCTAGGTTCATTGACTTGACAGTATTAAAAATCGCAACGTGCCCTTCAAGACGCACTACGTGCTCCAAGGGTGCCACTCTCCTTTATTCATATTTCATTTGTGCGATGTGCCCTTCAAGACGCACTACGTGCTCCAAGGGTGCCACTTGCCTTTTGATTAATTTTGGTAGACGTCCAACCCTTGGAGTCAATACTCCATTAGGTGACCTTATGGGAGACTAAGGGCCTCTAAGGAATAAGGACCCCGCCTTATTGTGTGCCCCTTAGAATCTTCGTGAGCAATTGTCTCAGTCTGCCTTCACAACATCGTATATCTCTCAAACTAGGTAATCATTAACCTACAGTTTGAGCCACGACGGGAGTGCTAGTAGGTTGTGGCAGGGATGCTTCCACACCTCAGCCTGCATCCTAATGTGAGTCATATTGGCAAGCAATAGCCAACCTTCATCCATCAACGAAACATGTCAACAATCCATAAACAACACCACAATATACCCAGTCATATGTCACATATGCAATAACAAAAATACCCAAACCATATACAATCCACTCCCTGACTCAATCTAGAGTCCAAGGAGGTCCATCGATGCCATCGACATCCTCAATCTGTCAAGAGTCTTGCACACTCAGGAGAAACCAGTGAATAGCACTTGTATATACATAAATAACATAACATAACATCATAATCCACAATGTCATCATCAGAATTCATAAGCGAAGCAGACAATCATAAAATGAACTAGATCACTTGCACGCAAGTGTCCTCAAGGAATAAGTCACATCAGGTGCGTGCAAGAGCGGGATGTTACATGGAGATACTATTAACTCAAAAACTACTTACAATAGTTGTGATCTCATGGTGACAACAACTCTCGACAATGAATAATAACACAATAGAAATAACTACACCGACATCCAAAACATAACCAACCACCCCTAGGCCTAGGCCTTTACATTAAATCAAATTGCACCCAAGGGTGGGAAGGTACATTCAAAATGTGAAAGGTTGTTAGTCTTCTTCAAGTCCTAGCTTTATGGACATTCTATTATCTGCTTCTATTCCAACCGAGTGTCTTCGTCCTTTTTCCACTCACTTTGTTCACTAAGAATCCCAAATGTTGTTCTAGTTCTTGTCTCCCTTTAGTGTCAAGGCTCCTTAATTCTACTAATGGTCTCTACTCCACATGGTGCAACTCTCATCTATTATGTTTGTTGAATATGTGCCACTATATCATTTTTTGTTGTCGAAATGTTGGGAATATCCAAAATTCAAAACAAGTAGCCCAACACATAGCACATAGTTTTGATGGTAGACACAAGGGCACTGTGGCTCACAATCTAGACAAAGTATTAGAAAATGTTTGTGGGCCCATAGCTACCACTATCAACAAGCAAATAGACAAGGCTCACATCATCTCGGATACAGTGTTTTCATGAAGCAAATATACCAGGTACTCTTTGATCCTAGACCTATAATGGCATACAAAGGAAATGATAGCATGTCACATGGATTTATCTTAAGAGAAGAATAAATCTCTTACTGAGTAGTATGAAGGAAGAGCTACAATAACTCAATGTCAAATTCTACTTCTTACTCAAAGTCATATCGAGGTTAGAGTGAAATAACAAAGAATGAGGGAAAACCAAAATATAATTAGGCTAGAGAGGATTCCCAACACCCCATCTCCCTTGATGATGATGAATAACACAAAGAATCTGTAATTTCCATTTATCTTTAATACTTTGGTTATCTATATTATTTATTTATCATAATAACACAAGATTTAATACCAAAAAACCAAGCTACATTCATCCCATTTTGTTTTAATTATGCTAACATTTAATAACCCCTTAACTAATTTGATTTGTTTCTCATAAGACATGCTCAAAGTAGATTTCAAATTTTGAATATGATAATATTCAAGCCAATAGATTTGATAAACCATTATGGAGAATTTTGTTTGAAGGTTTCTTTGAATATGAATGTAGTCATGTTCTAATTGTGATGATGTATGCACATTCATATAATAATCTATATTTATATTTAATTGTCGTATTGTTATAACATCATAATGATGGGTTGGAGATGTGATTATTGTTAGAGGGAATAATAAATATTATTTAAATTTACAATGAAGATTCTTTTACTTAATCGTGTTCTTATTTGATTCATATTAATAATTATGTAAAAGAATGTATATAATTGAGGTTCTGTACGAATATTAATATCATTTTACTTAATCACGTTCTTCTCATGATAATTACTTAAAAGAATGGATATACTTGACGTTCTCTATGAGGATAATACTTCTCACACAAAATGATGTTGTACTGATTCTCCATAATATATAAAATATAAATATAGTAACAAATCTTGATCCATTGTTTTCTTATGATATTTATCATTGCATGTATTAAAAATATTAATATAAAAATATAATAATAATAGTTATATTTATTTAAAAATATATAAAGAAGGGAAAAAGCTTAGCAACAATCATACTTACAAAGTAAGTAATATGTATCATTTTCTTGTGGTTATTCTATTAATATTAAAATTGTGATTTTTATAAACAGAAAAGTTCAATATTCATAATCACTTTGGTGTAATTTTTTTTAACTATTGAAAATATTCAACAAAAATTTAGCAATGAAAAATTATGTAATAAAATTCAATATTAAAGAAACTATAAAATTCAAAATTTTAAATATACACAAAAATTCTATGGAATCATTAAAAACATATAATAAAAATAAAAATAAAAATAGATTAAAAATTCCATGAGATAAAAAACAAAATTACAAATTATTAAAAATATATGATAAAAAACAAAATTACAAATCATTAAAAATATATAATAAAAATGAATATCTATATATATATTATAAAATTCAAAATTTTCAATACAGATAAATTCCATAGGATCATTAAAAACATATAAAATATATGTTAAAAGTAAAAATTGCATAAAAACATTGAACATATATTTTGAAAACATGATAAAAATTTAAAAGTTTATAGATAAATTCCATGGGATCATTAAAAACATATAAAATATATGTTAAAAGTAAAAATTGCATCAAAAACATTGGACATATATTTTGAAAACATGATAAAAATTTAGGAGTTTATGTTAGGTTTTAGGATTTTTTTTCCAAATTTTAAAATTTGAATGAACTATAAAATTTATGTAAATTTGTTTTGAAATTGGATTTGATTTCAAGTTTGAATTATGTTGAAGTTAGATGAATTTTAAATTTCAAGCTTGAAATTTATTGAATATGAAAAATAACATTTTTTGTTTGGTCACATCAACTTTTAATATGGTTATATTTTTTGGGTGTCTCCTTCTGACTATCCTGAGTTCGAACATTGAATGTCTTATAGGAAGAAACCCTCAAAATCCAATCACACTACCAGGATTTGACTAATTTGACTAATTGTAAATGTATATTATTAACATTGAAAAATTAAATTGTATCCAATCACACCACTAGGATTTAACTAATTGTAAATGTATATTATTAACATTGAAAAATTAAATATATATTATTAACATTGAAAAATTAAATTATAAATTACAATAGCAGTATTATTTGACGATGATAAATCTATTTTTACATTACAAATAATGATATCAATAACTTCAAATAAAAAACCATAAAATATTTTTTTTCAAAAAAAAATAACAAGTAATTTTATTAGTGTAAGACATGGCATTCAAAAAAGATTATCCTATTAAAAAAAATGAGCATAAGTGAGAAGGGTCGAAAACAACTACTATATATCAGGCGGTCTCAAAATAGACCAAGAGTCTGGATGGGATAAAAAATAGAAGTCCTCAGAAGTTATGTTATAAAAAGCTTCAAAAAATGAGCAGTTTTAATATATATATACAATATCATGGAAGAAAACATATAATGTTGATAATGAATCTATTGTTCTAATTTAGAATCAAGCCTGGTGAAGATATTTGCGGGCTAGATCTTGACCCTTTTCGAAGATTTTCCATGATCCCAGAGCCATTTTCACATGAGAGAAGTTGAGGTGAGAAAAAGTGTTTGTAATTCTCTTCATCTCATTATAAAGTGAGTTTAAGAATTATGAGTTCGTTGTAATTATTTGTAAATGGTCCTTTTCTAATAAAAATTTGGCTCGAAATTATACTAGCAACAATCATATTAAGTAAAAAGTGGTTGATATACGTCGATCGGCATATATCAACCACTTTTTACTTAATGTGGTTGTTGCTAGTTAACAGCCAACATGCCTTCCAGACCATCATTAATATATTAATACATAATTAATGTATTAATTAATTATTACATTAATATTATATTAATGTATATAAATTAATGAGATCTATTAATGTAATGTATTACATTAATGTAATAAATAATAATAATGTATAAATGTAATCTATAAATTAAAGTATTACATTGATCACACTACCAACCTTTCCAACCTCTTAACTCAACAAAAGTATGGTGATCTTGGAAACATTCTCTTAATGCTTTTCAAGCACAGAAACAAAATTCTAAAGAATCACAAGTAATCACTTACCCTCTTAAGGTCTGATAGACCAATTAGGTCTTAGTGGAGGTTAATCATCATCATCATCACATTAATCTATAATGTAATTGATTGATACATTAATAGTGTAATGTATTATTAATTAATACATTGAAAAAATATTAATAGAGTAATAAAATGATACATTAATGATGTAATGATACATTGATGTATTGTATTAATGTAATGTATAAATTTAAATATTAATTTATATTAATATATAAAGTAAC
>ML778431.1:19979-36195 GCA_009831015.1 Picea engelmannii
GGAGCTCCTATTTGGAAAGGGACATTACAGTCCTCCCTTCCCAAAATTGCTTGTCCTCAAGCAATACCAGTCCAGGGTGTTGCAACACCTGCTCACTCTCCCAAGTAGCGTCCTCTACTGGAAGCCCTCTCCATCTGATCAAAGACTCTCTGATGACTCTGCTCCTTAGTTTCCACTCTCGGAACTCCAAAACCTCCTTTGGAACTAACTCCAACTGTCTCTCCTCATCCAACCGGGGAAGCTCCTCTGATGTGTTAATGAATTCTCCCACTACCTTTTTGAGGCAAGACACATGGAACACATTATGAATCTTGCTCCCCTCTGGAAGCTCTAGCTCATAAGCAACCTCGCCTACTCGGCGCATGATCTTGTAAGGACCATAAAATCCGGGCTTGAGTTTCTTGACTCCACTCTTCTTCATAGATGATTGTCTGTAGGTTTGGAGTCTCAAGAAAACCAAATCTCCAACCTCAAAGTTGTGCTCTATCCTGTGCTTGTCCACGCTTATCTTCTATCGGTTTTACGTCATCTGCAGGTTCTCTTTCAACAATTTGAGAATCTCCTTACTCTCTATGATCCAATCCTTGGCCTTGGGAGCTCTGCTCTCCCTGAAGACCAAGTCTACCAAAGTGGGAGCATCATATCCATACAATTCTCGGAAGGGTGTCATACCAATGGACATGTGGAAAGTGGTGTTGTAGCAATGTTCCCCTAAATGTAACCACTTTACCCACGTTCTTTGTTGTCCTCCTACATAGTTCCTCAAATACCCTTCAACCCACTTGTTGACAATCTCAGTAGGCCCATCTGTTTGAGGGTGATAGTTGGTGCTAGGTGTCAACTCTGTCCCCACCAACCAAAACAACTCTCTCCAAAATGTCCCTATGAAACGATTGTCCCTGTCACTCACGATGTTCTTCAACAACCCATGAAGTTTGAAGACCTCCCTGAAGAAAAGCTCGGCTACCTGAACTGCGTTGTACTCTGTCGATATGGCATAGAAGTGAGCAAACTTGGTCAATATGTAGACCACTACATAGATAGAGTCCTTACCCTAGACCTTGGGTAGACCGGTGATGAAGTCCATAGATATACTCTCCCATTTCTGCTCTGGAATGGGGAGTGGCTGAAGTATCCCTGCTGGAAGAGAATGCTCTGACTTGTTCTGCTGGTAAGTCACACACTCACTGACATGTCTCATAACGTCTTATTTGAGGCCCTTCCATGAGAACCTCTCTCTGATCTGTTTGTAGGTTTTGAAAAACCCCTCATGGTCTACTAGAGGTGAATCATGAACCGCGGTGAGGATTTTCTTCTTAAGCCCTGAATCGGGCACCAAGTAGACTCTATCCTTGTAAAATATGACATCGTCAATGACCCTATACCGATCATCCTATATATGCCCATCCATCACCTCACAAGCGAATTTGTTCTTGGAATATTCCACTAACAAGTGGAATTTTCAATCTACTGAAATCTCAATCAAAGAACATGTTGCAGGTCTCCTCGATAGTGCATCGGCCACAATATTCTTCTTCCCCTTGACATACTCTATGTCAAAGTTGAATGAATGTACCTTCGTCACCCATTTCTGTTGGCACTCACTGAGGTCCTTCTACTCAAGGAAATACTTCAAACTGTTGTGATCGGTATTGACCACGAATTTGCTGCCCACCAAATATTGTCTGAACTTGGTCAAGGCATGCATGATTGCCAAAATTTCCTTGTCATAAATGGAGTACAACTTCTCAGGCTGACTAAGCTTACGACTCTTGAATACAATGGGGTGTCCTCCCTGCATCAAAACTGCATCGATCCCTTCGCCTAATGCATCACACTCTAGTACAAATGGCAGGGTGAAGTCTGGTAGTGCTAACACTGGACAAGTGCCCATGACTTCCTTCATGTGATCAAAGGCTTCCTATGATTTCTCGGTCCATATGAAGGCCCCATGCTTGGTAAGATCTGTCAATGGTGCTCCAAGCTGAGAAAAACCCCAGATGAACTGCATGTAATAGTTACATAGCCTGAAGAAGCTCCTCAATTCTATCATGTTCTTGGGTGTTGACCAATCCAGAATGGCCCTGATCTTCTCTTGGTGCACCTGTACCCCCTGTGCACTAATGATGTGGCCTAAGTAAAGCAACTCTTTCATACCGAACTTGCACTTGGACTCTTTGGCATATAATGATTGTGCCTCCATGATGCTCAATACCTCATCCAGGTGCCTCATATGCTCTTGCCATGATTGGCTATAGATCAAGATGTCGTCGAATAAAACTAAGACTGATTTCCTTAACTGATCCCTAAATATATGGTTCATGCAAGACTGGAATGTAGCGGGTGCATTGGTTAGCCCAAATGGCATAACCAGGAACTCGAAGTGTCCAAAATGACATCAAAATGTCGTATTTTCTATGTCCTAATCTCGGATGTTGATCTGGTGATATCCAGAGCGTAGATCAATTTTTGAGAAGAAAACTGCCCCATGCAGTTCATCCATCAACTCGTCAATGCGTGGGATAGGGTACCGGTTTTTGATGGCTTTCTTGTTCAAGGCTCAGTAATCAATGCATATCCTCATGCTGCCATACCTATTCAGAACTAATACAACTGAAGAAGCAAATGGGTTACTACTCGGTCTGATGTGTCCTATCGCCAACAATTCCTTGATTGCCTTCTCTATCTCATCCTTGAACCTCCTAGGATGATGATAGGGGGGGGTGATCATAGGTTTGGATCCCTCTTCTAATTCAAAGGTGTGCTCAAACCCCCTGTCAGGTGGTCTCCCTGGTGGGATTGCCTCAAAGACCTATTGATGTCGTCCCAATAAATTCTTGATCTCTATGTGGTATTGTTGTCGATATTTTGAATCCTTCTGAGTAGTGATCAAGCATTTTGCGACATATTCTACCTCCCCATGTCTAAATATCCTCTCCACCCTCTTGGTTCAAATTGTCCTAGGTGCTCCTGTCAACATACCTTTTAGAACAACCTTCTTCCCATCCTGATCTCTGAATCCCATTTTCAAGGTTTGGTAGTTGGTAGTGATTTTTCCCAAGGTAATCATCCACTAAACTCCTAACACCACATCTGTGTCTGATAGGTCAACCACATAAAATGTGTCTCTCATTGTGTAGTTTCCTAACTTCATCTCTAAGTTTGGAATTTTGTCTAGACACTCCATTGTGTGCCCATCTGCTACCGCAACATCAAACCCCTCAAACTCCTCTGTATGAAGTGCCCCTCTCGATACTAGTGAAGCGTCGATGACGTTGTGGGTGGCCCCACAATCTATCATGGCGATTTCCCGTTTCCCCTGAATAATCTCTCTGATATGGAGAGTATCATACCTGGGAACACCAGAAAGGGTAGTTATGACTCTTCCCTTTGATGGTTTCCTCCTGTTAGCCTGCTCTAGCGGTTCTGGGAATACCGGAGGATGGGCTCCTGCCGGTGTCAGTGGTCTATGGGGAAGTTGATCCTCTACTGGTGCTGAATACTCCTCTGAACTAGTGGATCCACTGTCCTGCTCCTCCTCCTCACTGTCCACACTGTCTACTGCTACCTCAATATAATGAATCTCTCCCTTACCCATGAACCTGTGGCCTAGGACCCAAGGATCTCTGCAGTTGAAGCAAAGCTTCTTCCTCATAAGCTCTCGCCTAGTCTCATCATTCAACTTCTCCTTGCCCTTCCATTCTCTATGGAATGGCTTCATGTCTTGATCCCTCTAGGGCATAAATGGTTTGGAGAAATTTTTAGTCTTTGGCACTGAGTTTTCCAGATCTCGAGTGAAAAGAATGGCATCCTACAAAGTGGGAGGCCTTTATGCCTTCACCCATCCTCTCAAAGGCTCTGTGAGTCCTTCTGTGAATAGCATGATCAGTGTGGGTTCTGATATATCTGTCACTGCCACGGCTACCCACTGAAACTCTGTGATGAACGCCTTTGTTGTGCCAGTTTGTCTCAACTGGGCTAGATCCCTGAAGTGTATCTCGAGATCCTTCTTGTCAAACCTATCCATGAGCCTATATGTAAACTCCCTATAGGAGGTGATGCAACTGTGACCCAATGTCACCATTCCATGATACCACCACTCGTGTGCCTCACCCTCCAAGTGTAAGGTCGTGAAACTAATGGCCTTTGTCTCGGTCATCTGGTTGAGCTTGTAATACGTGTCTAGCTTCTGTACCCAAGCTATGGCAGTGTATTTGGACGATCCGTCAAAAGAAGGGATGGTGATTTTCCCAACTTTTTAGATGAAATCGAGGTTATGCCCCTGCTACGGTTGTGGTCCTCCCCTTTTCTGCTCTTTGGGGCAGTTCCTGAGTCTGAGTCCATAGTACTCAACTAAGGTCATGTCCTGATGGAAGTCATGACCCAATGCTGCGTACTCCCTCCTATACTTTGCAATGTCGTCGGCATGAGTGGGTGGCCTCTCTGCTATTAATGGTGCTGCTGCTACCGTGGGTGCCATATGGAAACTGGGAAACAAGGGTCTGGGAATCCTACTCACAGAGGTGTATGTGTGAGAGGGTGACTGGGGTCTATTTCCTGCTCCTGAGTTCTCCTGTGCTGCATGCAAGACTTGTGTATCTGGGGTGCCCACTCTAGACAATCTATCAACCACCTATGCTAAGGACTGAGACGTGGTCCATTGACTAGCTAACATACCATTGATAACCTGCATGAAAGATGCCTCTGGATTTATGGGGGCCTTGCCACTGCCCCCTGGTCACTCATATCTGTCTCCTAGAATCCTCTCTGCCTCACACTCAGCCTCACGCTATGCCCTTCTCTCTACTTCTCTGTGTGCCTCTTCCTCTTCCTCTGAGCTAGGAGGAAAAGGGGGAAAATCAGGCCTATGCCTTCTTTCCTGATGCCTGTTGTAAGTGACATATTCATCACCTACATGTTCACAACCCTCTGGGTCTTCTGCTGCACTCATTGACTTTAGTCACAGGATGGAAAGACTAAAGCTCTCATACCACTGTAATGTTCTTGACTTGGCTAGTCTGGGAAACGTTGCTAATGTGTGTGTAGGATCAAAGGTTTACAACATATAAATGATCATACAAATAATAAACGTGAAAAAGGACTGTAAGTTTGTATTATGATATCTCTATGGATTACAAAATGGCCAAATGTGGCTGAATAATAGACAATACTCGACTAGATCAACATACAAAGGATCTTAGTCAGAATATAAATAAGCAACTGCAGCTGAATAAAATAACAACACTCAACTAGATCAAAAGACAAAAGGATCTTAGCCGAAATACAAATAAGACACTAAAAGATAATACCTGGAATATGGGAGCACTTCAGAATCAATGAAGAATGATGGAAGACCTGGATGATCTTCTCGGTGACTAGGGTGTGTCTTTCAACACTGAAATCATCCAACTGGTGTCTTCCTCCTAGAATACACTGAACTATCTCTCCTGATATGTGCCTCTTCTCCTCAATGACAAGTCATAATCTTCATAATCATGAATTAGGTCTTTGACCCTTCCTTTATATCTTTCCAAAACCCTAAATCATGTTGAAACCCTAATTCACTGTTGACTTCTATTTTTAGCTCATAATGACTTAAAAGTGCTTTTAACCCTTGTTAGCTCAATGTCACTTTCTGAATATAACACCTGTGATTGGAGTGAACTCTAGTAACCCTGTTTACACCTCTTTGGCCCTGGCTATAGCCTAACGGGGTGGTTTAGACCATTAAGCTTCCTCTTCTGGAGCTCCTATTTGGAAAGGGACATTACAAGTAGCGTGGTTGGCTCCATTTCAAGGAGGTCTACAAGGATTCTCTGATCATATATGGTCAATTTTATATCTTCTAAGTCTAAGAACATTGGGTTTCTTTTGTTTTTGTCAAGAACATCATCACAATTTTGTAAATTTTTGAAAATTTTATTTCTTGTAAGGTTTATTATCAATTGGACAGTCTTAGAAACTTATATTTATGTGGTATGTAACAAAATAGTATGAAGGACATTTGACAATATTAGAGACTTATATTTATGTGGTATGTAACAAAATAGTATGAAGGACATAGTGCTTTTTGGATTGTCTCAAAGTATATATAAACTTATCTGTATTTTCGGAAGTTTTCTTTTGATTCAATATTGAATAACAATGTAACTTTTTTTTCAGGGGAAAAATCATATCAAGTTCTTGAGTTTACAAATATTTACACTCTTTTTCTTTTCACAAAATTGAAAGTTATTGCAATTTGTCATCATTAAATAATGAATAAACTTCAAATAAAATTATTTTAGTTGCAATATTATTATGATGTCAATTAACACCATTAATATTAAAACTTTCTTCAAATTATTTTCTTCATAATGAGCTTTGAAATTCTTTTTTCATTTTTTTGTCTCTTAAAAGGAAAACATCCCCATCTCCAATCTGCTACCAGTTTGGATCTTGTTATAATTATCCTTTTTCCAGTAAAGAAAATGTAAGAGGGTTGAAATTGTTAAAGTGTCCATTTGATTTTTTTTTAATAAGTGAAATGTTCAGCTTGTAGTGTTTGTTGCAACTGCGATTTAGAGTAGTAATAGTAAGTTACCAGTCGCCTATGCTCATAATAAGGCATCCACTAGAGTGTGTCGTATGAGCAATATTTGCATTGTGGTATTTCATCATCACATTTTGGTTCCGAGTTGCACAATCTTACTAACTAGATTCTGGATTTGTTATGATTGATTGAGCTATCGTTCAGTGAGTTCACTAAACTTTCCATTGGGGGAGTTTGGGGGACTTTGAGATCACTTGAAATACTATAGATTAGAGATTGGTCGGAGTTTTTCACAACTTATGCCATGTTTGTTTGTTTGTTCTCTATATGAAAAGCACCAATAATGAAATTCAAGATATAGTTTTTTTGTGAACAAATTTAATAATATTGCAATTGTAGTTTCCTAATTTTTTTTTTCCTTGTGTCTATAATCCCCCCTTCCGTCTTAATTCCCCCCCTGTCATCTTAATTCCCTTAGCATCTTATTATTTTTTTCATTCCATTGAATTTTTTTAGCCTTTACGTCCCATATTTATGTAGTAGTGGTTTGTCTAACATAGTTTACAATGCATTATAAATAAGACAAATGTGTAAATGTGTACCAGGATTTTTTTTTTTCCAGAAACATCTTTATGGTGGGCACTAATCGCTACAGTTTTTAACTAATAAAATGCCACAAAAAATATATCGGTCACCCTCTTGCTCAAATTTTAATAGGTTTAACATTCTTAGAGTTTTTGTATTTTTTAATTCAAATTAAAAACCCCAATCAATCAGGCTATCTTTTAGATTTGAAATACTTTTTAATTTATAAAATATTTTTTCTTCTAAAAAAAAAATTATTTTCCATCTTACCTCAATTAAATCCCAAACTAGAGTGTTCAAGAAGACAAGAACGTCATTAATTTTTCTTATATACAAACCACGACAACAAACACGCTTTAATTATTTACATCAAATTTATTTTTAGTGTATTTATATTTTACTTCTAAAAAGCTAAACACTTACACACATTTTATTTAAATGTTTATATACAGCCTGAGTGGGCCTAATGGTTAAGAACATGGGTTTCCTCCTAAGAGGTCACTAATAGATTATTATTATTATACAAGATATTTTTCTTATCACATTTATATTTAAACAAATGATAATTTTCTATTTCATAAATATTAAAACAAATTCACTTTATTTAAATGTTTATATACAAGATATTTTTCTTATCACATATATATTTAAACAAAGACATAATTAAACAAATGATAATTTTCTATTTCATAAATATTAAAACAAATTCTTGTTTTAATATGAACGTGAAAGGATTTTTAATAAATAAGTTTATTCCAACATTAAAATAATGATCCACTTCACAATATATCAAATAAATATTTGGTGTGAATTCATGAAAATTGTCTATGAATGTCATTGGAGTTTTTTACCATTTTGATAAATTTTTAGAATCAAATTGGATTTTTATAAAGGAACTAAGAAGTTTTCACTTAGATTTAAAAATTAAGTCTCCTCTCACTAAGAATTTTAAGTTTCACTATTATAAAATATTTCTTAATTTTTAATTATGATAAGTTAAAACTAATTGTCACACTTATATGAATATTATAATACTTGTTAATCTAAGTTAAATGTTTAATTAAAGAAGTGTATAAGTTCTCTTTATTAACAATATTAATATGAAATCTTCAAATTACTTCGCCATTCTCATTCCCCGTTTTAAGAGGCATGCTAGTAATACAATAAATACAAATACAAGTTATTGCACACAAACTTAAAATACATTAATAATAAATTGCACCACATAAATTGCAGGAAAAGAAAGTGACATCAAATCTTCATTTCCATGCTCTTTTCATATTATTAATGTATTCTACACAATAAAATAAAATAACTTGTATTACAAGTTAATCTTCACTAGATAAATTGAACACAAGATTAAAATACATTTAATATATATTAATACATTATTAATATATTAAATAATTTAATGCATTAATACTTAAATTATATATTACAATTTAATATTTAAATAATTATATTTTAATATATTAAAACACTAATAAAATAATATATTAATAATATATTAATAAAGTGGTACTACATTAACCTTTTATACAATACATTATTAAATTATTAATGCAATGTATTAATAAATTAATAATAAAATAATATATTAATAATGTAATGTATGAATACATTAATAAATTATTAATTAATAAATTAAATACATTAATAGTTAATAGTATTAATAGTATTAAATACATTAAAATATTTAATACATTATTATATTAATGTATTTATTACATTAATACTTATAAAATAATACATTAATAATACAATGTATTAACTAATCAATACTTTAATACATTATTAATTAATACAATACATTGTTAAAATAGTAATATAATAATAAATTATAGTACATTATTATAGTATTAATACATTATTAAAGTATTAATACACTAACACATTTATTAAAGTAATAGTACATTAATTATACATTATTAAAATATTAATACATTAATTGAAAATAACTGGTATTGAGAATGGTTTACAATGAGCATGGTTTCTTATTGTTGACTATGAATATGATTAGTTTTGAGTGATCTTAGTTGACTTTAATACTTTAATATATTAATACATTAAAGTATTAATGTATAATACATTATTTAAGTATTAATACGTTAAAGAATTAAAGTATTAATACTATTGAATATATTAATGTATTAATTAATTAATACATTACATTATTAATGTATTATTTTATTAGTAATACATTAATGCAATAATTACATTAGATTGTTTTATTTTTTCGATGTATATTGATCTTGGATTACCATAATCATTGTTAATTTTTGTTGACCATGACCAAGGGAAACTTCTATAGACCATCACTATGGTTGACCTTCACTTTGTATGAACTTCACTATTCTTAACATCGGTTAAGCATGACCATGGTTGACTGTGGTTGACCATGGTTGATAATGGTTAACTATGTTTGATAGTTGTTGTCCATAGATGACCATGGATGGCCATGACTATGGATGACATTCACCACGTTTGACCTTAAGTATGACTAAGGTTGATCGTTACCTCAAATAAGGTTGACTATTATTGACTATGATCAAGAGTATGGTTAAATATAGTTGAATTTTTCCATGATTGACTATGATTGAGTATGGTTAACCATGGTTGTTCTTGACATGGACCAAAGTTTAGTATGGTTGATCATGGTTGAACTTCATCGGAGTTGACTATGGGTGACTATACACATGGTCGATATTCGTAGACCATGTGGAAATGTTTATGCTAGACCATGTTGATTATGATTAACCATGGTCAAATTATGACACTAGGTTTTGTTCATCATATGACATCATTAGGTTATGGTCATCACATTGCGACGTAAAGTTTTTTTTATCACAATATGGAATTAGAATAGGTTTGTCACACACTGACATTGCGATGTTAGGAAATGGTCATGTCATTGCAATGTTGGGCTATGTTTGTAAAATTGTGACATTGGATTACGCACATCACATTGGAACAAAGGGTTATGCTCCTCACATTACAACATTTGGAAATGTTTCTCACATTATGACGTTAGGATATTTGTATCACATTGTGGTGATGAGGCTATGTTCACAACATTGCAACAATGAAGCTATGTTCATGACACTAGAACAATATGTCTATGTTTGCCACATTGCGATGTTGGGAAACTATCACCTCATTGTAATGCTAGGCTATGTTCATCACATTGTGATGTTGGGAAATGATCACCACATTGCATTGTTAGGCTATGTTCGTCACTTTGTGACATTGGGTTACGTACATCAGATTGCAACAATGGGTTATGTTTGTCACATTGCGACATATGGAAATGTTTCTCATTATGAAGTTATGATATTTGTATCACAATATGGTGATGAGGTCATGTTCATCGCATTGCGACAATGAGGCTATGTTCATCACATTGTGATGATGAGGCTATGTTCATCACATTGCGAGGATAGGGCAATGTTCGTCACATTACAATGTTACTATGTTTGTTAGAATGTGACGCTACTAGACCTTTCTCTTACACGGAAGAGGGATCATTTTTAATTTACCAGATGTCGCATGCGCTATGCAATGCAGACTAGGGTTTTGGGTTTTAGCTGAACTGCTACACTCCCAGACCCACTGGGGCCATGACTCAGAAGGAAGGAGGGCCAAATGGCGCCTCCTACAACCAAGACACCGCGAACGGAAGCACCAGTGAGGGGTTTAAGCAGCCTCCCTTTGAGCCTTCGCCAGACTTGTGAGCAACACTTATCATGGAAGGAACCTTCAAGGACCGAAAGATGGACATCGACCCAGAAAATGTAGTCGCCCCTGCTACAACGCCGATAACTTGGCTCCCTGGAAAATGTATTCCTCAAGTGCCGCAAGCCCCAAAGTACATTGTCAACTCTTCGCATATAGAAGAGAAAAAACAATATATGAGAGACCATGCCCTCGTAGGGAAATTCCTAGGGTTATGGCCGTTAGAGAGGGATTTAATAAAATGGATACAGTACTGGTGGAAGCCAAAAGGGAACTATGAATTACAACTGGGCTCCAAGGGATTTTTTACAATCATACTACACAATCTCGAGGACTGCACTCGCATATTTGATGGGGGACCTTACTTTTTTAACTCAGCAGGACTCTTTTTAAGATTCTGGAATGAGAAGTTCAGCCCTGAAAAGGAAGATTTTTCCCACGCTCCAGTGTGGATCCGATTATACTCTCTCCCCCAAGATTTCTAGCTAGAAGAGGTCTTGGCCGGTATAGGCAATACCATTGGAATCTACATAAATTCTTCAGAAGCTACCAAACAGAAGCGATACACCTCTTATGCGTGCATTTGTGTATACCTGAATATAGCTAAACCACTGTCGGGAACCATCATTCTCGAGTACCAAGATGAAGACTAGATCCAGACCATCGACTACGAACACATTCCTTTCAGGTGCCGGAAATACCATGAACATGGGCATTTGTTCAGAGAATGACCCCTCAACACGGCTCACAAAGAAGGGAACCCAGAAGGCGGAAAAGACAAGGATGACTTCATTCAACCAGGAGGGAAAAGAAGACAAGTAGGTCGAAAGCAGCAAAACCAAGTAAGTAAAGATCCCTCTACTAGTAACAAATTTGCAATATTACAAGATCAACCAGAGGACCCCTCAACCAAGATAAATCCCAGTGAGCTCCCCATGGATAACCCCTCCCATTCTAGGGGACAGGAGGAAGAACGACCACCACAGGGGAAGGAAGTCGATCACCCCCCACAAATCACAGCAGGGGATCCGCAAGATCTCTTGGAGACCGAGGACGGTGATGCCGATATGGAAATAGAAGAGCAAGATCTAGTCGGGGTGGACCTGGAACACCTGGAACACGCCTACAGACAACAAAAACTGTACACTATACCCTGGGATCAATTACGAAAAGTACATAAGGTCTTTCTCAACTCCTCCGCCGGCTCCATAGTGTGATCCAGTAAGGGCTTGGGGATACAGAGCAGTCAATCAAAGAACTAGATTAAAACCCAGAAAGATGACAAGAAAAGAGGCTGGAAGTCTACTAACAAACTCATATAGGAAATAGGCCATTTTATGGTCAATTCAGGGCAAATCCACCTCATCTCAGACAGTTTTCCTCCCCTCCCTACCCCCCCATCATCATGAAGATTATCTCTTGGAACATTAGGGGCCTCAATGGACGTAGCAAGGAAAAATTGCTACGGGATCTGATCTTTGCGGAGAAACCAGACATAGTACTACTACAGGAAAGAAAATGCTCAACTGAAGACATTGATAAGCTACTCCCCTATTGCTGGAAGCAATGGGAAGCAATGTCAACTACAGCTACAGGCACAACTGGAGGATTGGCTATTATATGGAACCCCAACTCAGTGCTGTTAGAGAATTTTATTACCACTAAATGGTCTATTACGGCGGATTACAGTCTTATAGGATCCAATAAGCCCGGACACTTGACCAATGTCTACGGCCCAGCCAACCCAAGGCACAAACAAGCCTTCCTTAGTAGTCTGGAATACCTCTCCAACCTGACTAGATATAATCATTGGACCATAAGGGGCGATTACAACCTCATTCTAAATCTGGAGGAAAAAAAAGGGGGATCAGGGCGCCTAGATCAAGACACTAATTATTTCAATAGCCTCATAGATAAACTCAATCTGATCGACCTAGAAGCTATCAATGGAACTTTCGCCTAGACAAATAGAAGAACTAGATCACACCAAATTGCTTGCAAACTTGATTGCTTCCTAATCTCTGATTCCCTTATGCTGGAGGGAATAGCTATGGAGGCAAGTATTATGAACATTCATGGCTCGGATCACTGGCCCATTCAGCTTTGGATGGAAGTGCCGACATCACCAGGGAAAAAACCATTCCGGTTCAAACAATTCTGGCTCAACCATCCAGACTTCCAAGCTAAGATCCAGGATTGGTGGAGGCAGGCAGAGGTTACCCATGGCTCCAAGATGTTCAGATTTCAGCAAAAGTTAAAAAACCTTAAACAACTCATCAAAACCTGGAACAAGAAAACCTTTGGCAACATCTTTGACTCCCAAAAGAAGCTATCAGAGTATATGAAGACGATTCAAACTCAGATTTGACTACAAGGGTTAACGGATGAGCTGAAATCCCAGGAAGCAATAACCACTCAAAAATTGGAGGCCAGAAAAGCACAGGAAGAGATTCTATGGAAACAGAAATCACGCATCCAGTGGATCAAGGAGGGGGACCGCAACACCAAGTTATTCCATAGATCCGTCATGCAACGTTGCCATACCAATAGAATCATGCACTTAATTTCCACCAATGGTGAGCCAATTCTTTCCCATGAAGATCTGGAAGCAACACTAATAGATTATTATAAATACCTCCTCACGAAACCTTCTCCGAACATATCGGAAGCCATAGCTAAGGTAATGCAACATGTGCCTGCCCTTGTCACCAGGGAGAAAAACTCAACCTTGCTTCAACTCATCACAATCAAGGAGGTAGAGAAGTCTCTGCAAGACACTCCAAGAGGAAAGGCACCCGACCCAGACGGATTCACCAGCGATTTGTTCCACCACTGTTGGCCGATGATCAGGGTAGAGGTATGGGAAATTAGTGAACACTCTCGTTCTATTGGAAAGGTCCTTCAAGCTCTCAATGCTACCTTCCTCACTCTCATTCCCAAAGAGGGGCAGGCTCACCATCCCAAGCAGTTCAGACCTATATCCCTATGCAACGTCATTTATAAACTTCTAACAAAGGTGATATCCCGAAGACTCAAGCCCATTCTGCCTACTATCATCTCCCTGGAACAATCTGTCTACATAGAGGGCAGACAAATCCTGGACAACATTATTATAGCTCATGAGGTGATTCACTCTCTGCAGAAAACCAAATTTCCAGGTATGCTCCTTAAATTAGGTCTCTCTAAAGCCTTTGATAAGATAAGTTGGGACTATATGAGGGAACTGCTCCTCGTCTTTGGCTTTGAAAAACTTTGGGTGACGTGGATCTTGAACCTTACCTCTATTGATTTTTTCTCTATCCTTATTAATGGTGTCCCCTCTCATCCCTTCACCCCTTCAAGAGGAATTAGACAGGGTGACCCTCTTTCTCCCTTCCTCTTCATTATAATGGCAGAAGGTCTTAGTCGATGCATTCACACGGTAGTTGCAAACAACACTCTGGCAGGTCTACCGCTACATGGCATCTCCCCTCCTATTTTGCATAGCCAGTTTGTGGATGATACGCTCCTAATGGGCACCCCAACGGTGCGGGAAGAAAAATCCATTCTCGAGATCCTCCAGACCTTCTCTGAAGCCTCAGGTCTAGACTACAACAAAGACAATTCCCTAATCTTTTTCTTTAATATGCCCCCCCCTATTCAGCGCCATATCTCTAATCTTTTAGGTTTCCAAAGAAGCTCCCTTCCGTCCAAATACCTGGGTATCCCTTTGATCGATAACACCCTTCGAAAATCCTCTTGGGAGAATTTGCTCTCTTCTTTTACTAAGAATCTCTCATCCTGGACCCTCAGATTTCTTAACCTTCCAAGCCGTCTCATTCTCCTCCGAGATGTTCTCCAGGCCCTTCCCACCTACATCTTCTCAGTGTTGGATGCTCCTAACTTTGTACTCTCAAATATTAAAAGCTTACAAAGGAACTTCCTGTGGCAAGGTCTCAACACAGGGAAGAAAATAATGCTTGTCAGCTGGGACAAACTCTATCATACCAAAGCGCAAGGAAGCCTTGGCTTATGAGATCTTTCCATCATGAACAAAGTCCTTAGCGCCAAAATATGGTGGTGATGGCTTAAGAAACCCAAGGACCTCTGGGAACGGTTATGGAGGAACAAATATGCACCCGAGGTTGCAGAAAAAAATCTCATACATTGGAATGGTGACACACCAGGGTCTTTAATTTGGGCAGCCGCTAAGAAGAATAGACAGCTTGTCACCTAGCATGCTTTATGGGAAATTAGGAACAGGAAAACAACCCTATTCTGGAAATATTCCTGGAAAAAATGGCCAATTCTGGACCACGAGGATTGGGCTGAGCACATCAACACCCAAGCCACACAGGCGGGCCTAACAACAATAGCGGACTATTGGTTGGATGACCCTCAAGATAACACTTGGCGGCATTGGCATCTGGATAGGGAAAGCATGAAACTGGATGGCCACGTGGATCTGGGCCCCTACCAGAACGAAATGCTCAAATGAAAAATCCCCAAGCTCACGGGAGAGGATATTCTCTGATGGGGATACCGGCCAAGAGGCACATACGACATATGAGAAGCTTACCACATCAATATCCAACCGAACCTGGAACCTACACGGGTTGTTTGGCGCAAGATCTGCAACCTCAGACATTGGCCCAAAATGTAACACCCTGTTTCCCCCAAATTGTAAATATAACTGAACTGGCCAAGGACTATGGAAAAACTTATAAATATGAATATGTGATGTAAATGGACCTGCAGAAAGAGGTCAATGAATGTAAATGACAGTTTGAATTTATTGCAGAACTGCTGAGAGGGGATGTGCAGAAAAGAGACCACAATGGTGGTGGAGGGCACCTTGAAAAAGGGGCGTTAACTTCCACCGAGAATTTAATACCGTATTTGGACTCCACTGGCCCGGAGAACCAAAAGCGGCTCGCTATCCCTGAAATAAATGCCTTGCAGGCTAATAGGTTGATGGCTTGATGAGGGATGGGGAGGTGAACCACCGATCCGTAGAGCCATCATGAATGATCAGCGCAAGGGTAATCGAGCCACACGCAACCTCGCGAGAGGATAAGGCGTATGGCTGAAACGATTGAAAGCGGCGCGAATGCGAGGGGAACTCTAGAAAATTTCTAAGCAGAGTGAGTGATCGCAGAGAGAAGGAATTGCAATCTTTGCTCCTAGGCACTCATAGACGGAGAGACGCAGGTCTCAAGACACCGTGGTCTCAGCTCGGGGGTGGCTAGTGGTAAATCCAGTAGGAGTCGCTACACCTATGGTTGGGTGGAAACGAGCACCCCTCTCAGCAGTTGCTTCCATTGCTGAAGTTATTTTGATAAGTATTTTGCTTACATTGCATTCTGACATTTATATGCTGGCACATAT
>ML778431.1:36295-47109 GCA_009831015.1 Picea engelmannii
TTACCATCGGAGATTTACGGAGTATAGAACCATTACATATTGAAATCGCGATACGCGATTTCCCGAGCAGATCTGGACCGTCCATTATGAAGGACGCGTGTCAGAGGATCTTGTAGAGTCGTGGATTGGGAAATTGGAGTTCTCGAGGCCATGATAACTAGGACATCATAAGTCCCGAAACCCCGAGAATCAATTCGGGTCGTCCCTCTGCGAGGACAGGTGGCAAAGGATCGGGCGTCATCGGAGTTTTGTTCATCGGAGTTTCGATGGTAAGGAAATTGTGCAACAGGAAATCGCGATCCACGATTTCCCGATGAGATCTGAGCCGTTCATGACGAGGACGCGTATCAGAGGATCCCGAGGGCCCGGGGTTCGGCATTTCAGGATTCTCGATGGCGAGAAAATCACACCCGGAGAACTCGCGAACCTCGAAAGCCCGACGTAATTAACCTTACACTTAAACCTTCTTCAAGGATTAATTAATGATTGTTTAAGTAAGACTTGATTATATCGCGAAATAGGAGATCGCGGATTCGGGGTTCAGTATGCGCCAAATCTTTGTTGTGGGAAGACCCGAATCTCAACAGGGTGTTACAAGGCCACAGTCACGGGGGCCGGTCATGTAGACCCAGGTATAGCCAGTAGGGTCTAGCCCTTAGAGATGGAGCTCATCGAAATATTGGGGATCGGGAGTCTGTGAGGACAGAGGTTTGTGACGACTAAAGTCGCGAAATCCCGAAACCCCGATGAGAAGTTGTCATATAGGAACAGGTCGTATAGACCAAAGGCTTAACCAAGCGGGGCTGAGGCAAACCAGGGGCGCATCGAAAAATCGTTCCATCGGAGATCGGGGATTCGAGAGGACGGGGACCCTCGACACCGCAACCTACGAAACCCCGAATCCAGATATTGAACCAGGGATGGGCATTTTGCAACTGCAGGTTTCTGGAGATTTCTCATTAGTGGGAGATCAATCCAAAATTTTTTAAAACTACGATAGTGGGTTTGTTACACAAAATCACCCTCTTCCTATGGCTTGTGATCCACTCAGGCATACTAACTCGGGACAACCTTTCCAAAAGAGGCTTTGTGGGGCCTTCCATCTGCATACTCTGTGGGGAGACAGCTGAAACCATGAATCACCTCCTCACTTCTTGCCTGTACATCACACAAATTTGGGACCAAAGTGCACTCATCATGCACACCTCAGATTGTGTTCGAGACAACATCGTCGACACTATCACAAACTGGGGGGACCAAGTGTTTCATTCTCCCCTCCTCAATCGTATTTGGCAATTGCTTCCCAGTTTCATCCTTTGGCAGGTATGGAAGGAAAGAAATAGAAGAATTTTCAGGAACGTTTTCCTCCCGTGGAAACACTGCTGGAATCGCTGCCGCCTCAACATTCTGGAAACTCTCAACCTCCAACCTTGGAACAAAACATACCTGACCAATAATCCCTCAGAAATTCTGATCCTTAAGAACTGGCTACCTCTCCTTTTCCCTCACCCCCTTATCCTCTCTGCCCCTCCCCCCACCATCAGTCCCTCCTCTTGGTTAGTCCCTCTGGTAGACTTCATCAAAATCAACTTTGATGGGGCCTCCAAAGGCAATCCAGGAGTTGTGGGTTATGGAGATGTTTTCCGCAATCACCACGGGCACATCATTCTCATTAATGTTGGCTCCCTTGGTTACACCACGAACAATGTGGTGGAACTCTGGGCACTCACTCAGGGGATGTAACTCGCCATGGATCATAACTTCCCCCAGCTGATTATAGAGGGCGACTCCCAAATCATCGTCAATCTCCTCGGCAGACTTTTAAACGAAGCAGATCAGGACAAAATTTCACCCAGCTGGAGACTCTCGCATGGGCTAAAGACCATCACAGACTTACTGCAACCCAATCAGGTGGTCATATCTTCTCACATCATAAGGAGTGTGAATCAGGTAGCGGATGAATTGGCTAATCTAGGGGTCAACTGGGATGGACCGGAAATCCTCTGCAACTCTTCCCTCACTCTGGATCACCGTATCCTCTAGCAATGTATTCGTAGAGCTGCGGAAGTTGATAAACACTTGGATGGGATGCTAGGGCCAGCCACCTGGCACACAGAGGAGGTGTAGAGGTTCCAACAAGGCAGCGAGCCATGTGTCCAGCTTGTGCCAACAACTATCGACTCCCTCCTGCAATAAATGGTATTTACGTCGATGGCAGGGGCATTTACTCAGGCTCCTCTGACCTCTATTTTGTCGGGTGCAATGTCTTCTCCGTTTGTTTGTGTTACCATCCCGCGGCTCCGGCCTGGTTCTGCTTGTTTTCTCATGGTGCTTATGATCCCCCACCCACTCCAGGTCCTCCCCTTTGGTCTAGAAAACCACTCCAACTTACCGGCCCAAACCATGCCATGACAGCGAGGTAGACCACGAAGGGGTTCTCCCTGGCATCCCCGATGGCCTCGCGCTTCAGCCTCTCCTCATGGTTCACCTTCAAATCTCTCCTCACCGCTCCTGCTACCTGATATAACAATTCTCAATCCCTCCACCGCACCTGTCCCCCACTTCGAATGCCTAGCCTTAATTAACACCAGGCTGAGCCCTTCACGGTGCCACCTCACCGCTCCTTCAACCTCCAGGAACTCCATTCCTCACCCTGAGCCGAACATTACTTCCTCAAAATCACCCACGGGGATGCCTTCTCATGGTCGGGTCGCTCGTAACAAGGCACCGATGTCCTCTAACTCAAAGCCGCATTTGCAGTGGCAAGAAAACTTCACCATCCTTTACGACTTGGTCTTCAAACTCCCTCAAGGAGTGGAGGACCTCCATTTTCGGTTACAGCTTGTGGATGGGAGGCTCTCAACCCTCCTCTAGCTTCTTTCCACCTACCAAGAAGCCTCTCCTACGGCTTCAAAAGAAGTTCCCTCCACCGCAAGTGACAACGAGAAACTCAGGAAGTAGGGTGCAACAGAGGTCGTTGAGGAGCCGGTTCGACGGGAGGTCAAGGAAGCAGTCATGGCCATTGGTAAGCAGGTGCACATTCTGTTGGGAGACGTCGAGGTCGTTGAGGAGCCGGTTCGTCAAGAGGTCAAGGAGGAGATCATGGCTAACAAGGATGCGTGCACCGGGGATGACGACATGGAATGGGCAATCTGAGGGACACCTGTTGAAGAGGAGCCGTGGCGAGGCTATCTGCCAGAGTATGTGCCAGACTATATGCCAATTTTCTAACCCTTCAAGGGGTCTGTTCTTTTTTAATAGTTTCTCCTCTAGTAGCATCTTTGTCAGCTCAACTTTGTGTTTTCTAAGACTGATAAGAATTCAGGTGTTAGAATTACCCGGTTGGCTGAACTAGTTTCTCCTTTTGGAGCAGTTCAGTAACTACAACCCGGATGACACTCAGTTTTGTACTCATAGTCTAGTTCTTTGAAGGCCCTTATATATAAAATTACTTACTTACAAAAAAATAATGTGATGCTACTATGTTCTTCACATTGCAAGAATATGTTTATGTTCATCACATTCCAATGTTGAGAAATGCTCATCTGATTGTAATGTTGGGTTATGTTTGTCACATTCTCACATTGGGTTTCGTACATTACATTGTGATATTGGGTTGTGTACCTCACATTGCGACAATGGGTTATGTTCGTCACATTGTGACATGTGGAAATGTTTTTCACATTATGACATTAAGATATTTGTATGACATTGTGGTGATGAGGCTATATTCAACACATTGCAATGATGAGATTATGTTCGTCACACTGCGGCAATATGGCTATTTATGTTTCATTGTGATATTGGGGCTACGTTCACCCTATTGTGACGATAGGGCTATGTTCATCACATTGTGACATTACTATGTTTGTCAGAATGTGACACTACTATGTTCATCGCATTGTGACAATATTGTTATGTTCATCACATTGTGATGTTGGAAAATGGTCATCTCATTCCAATGTAAGACTATGTTTGACACTTTGCGACATTGAGAACTACATACATCATATTTCAACAATGGACTTCGTTCATCACATTGTGATAAGTGGAAATGGTTCTCACATTATTGCGTTAGGATATTTGTATCACATTATGGTGATGAGGCTATGTTCATCACATTGTGACAACAAGTCTGTGTTCATCACACTGTGACAATATGGTTATTTTCATCACACTGTGATGATGGGTTACATTTGTCATATTGTGACGATGGAGTTATGTTCATCACATTGTGACATTACTATGTCTGTCAGAATGTGAGGCTAGTATGTTCATCACATTGTGACAATATGACTATCTTCATCACATACTGATGTTCGGAAATGGTCATCTTATTGCATTGTTAGGATATGTTTGTCACATTGTGACATTGGGTTTCATACATTACATTGTGAAATTGGTTTGTGTACCTCATATTGCGACAATGAGTTATGATTACATAAATTGGATTATAAGTCATCACTTAAATGTAACTTAGTTTTAAAGTTTTGTCTTAGATAAATATTGGGCTTGAAGAATATAAATGGTGGTAATTTTCTGTATAAGATCATCACATTGTGACGATGAGGTTATGTTTGTCAGACTACGACAATATGGATATTTTCATCACATTGCGATGATGGATCTATGTTCGTCACATTGCAATGATAGGACTATGTTCATCACATTGAAACATTAGTATGTTTGTCAAAATGTGACAATACTATGTTCATCACATTGCAATCTTGGGAAATGGTCATCTCATTGCATTGTTAGGCTATGTTTATCACTTTGCGAGATTGTGTTGTGTACATCACATTGCAAAATGGGTTATGTTCATCACATTGTAACATGTGCAAATGTTTCTCACATTATGACGTTAGGATTTTTGTATCACATTATGGTGTTGAGGCTATGATCATCACATTGAGACAACGAGTCTATGTTCATCACACTGCGACAATATGGCCATTTTTCGTTACATTTTGATGATGGGGTTACATTCGTCACATTGCGATGACAAGGCCATGTTTATCACATTGCGGTGTTACTTTGTTTTTCATAATGTGACGCCACTGACGTTACTATGTTTGTCAAAATATGATGCTACTATGTTCATCACATTGTGTCAATATGGCTATGTTCATCACATTCCGATGTTGGGAAATGGTCATCTCATTGCAATGTTAGGCTATGATTGTCAAATTGCGACATAGGATTTTGTACATTACATTGCGACATTGGGTTGCATACCTCACATTGCAACGATAGGTTATGTTCCCCACATTGCAACATGTGAAAATGTTTATCACATTATGATGTTAGGATATTTGTATCACATTGCAGTGATGAGGCTATGCTCATCTCATTGCAATGACGAGGTTATGTTCATTACACTATGACAATATGGCTATTTTTGTCACACTACGATAATGGGGCTATGTTTGTCCATTGCGACGATAGGGCTATGTTCAACACATTGCCACATTACTATGTTTGTCAGAATGTGACATTACTATGTTCATCACATTGCGATGTTGGGAAATGGTCATCTCATTGCAATGTTGGTCTATGTTTGTCACATTGAGACATTGAGTTGTGTACTTCACATTGCAACAATGCGTTATGTTCATCAAATTACAACATTTGGAAATGTTTCACATTATGACTTTAGGATATTTGTATCACATTGCAGTGATGACGTTATTTTCATCACATTGCGATGACAAGGCTATGTTCATCACACTTTGACAATATGGCTATGACTATTAATTATGACCAATAACATTAATTAATAAAATTAATAAAGTATTATGAACAATTTATTAATATTATTATTAATAACTATAATATTATTAATAAAATATTACTATGTATTAATCTTCTTATTAATAATAGTTTATATATAAATTTAAATTGTTACAATAGTGTTATATAAGTGCAAAGTTTAAAACGATTGTTTATTAATTGTTTCCTGTAGCATCAAAAACTGATATGTCGATTGAGCAAACCAGTGAGAATTTAGTTCTATAATGATTTATATATAGAGTTAAAACATTACAATAGTGTTAGTATTATATATACGTGCAAAGTTTTAAGCCATTGTTTATTAATTTGGAACCACAGTTGTAATAACTAATTTATAATAATTGATTTGATTGAAAGAATTTTTTTTTGTTGTAGCCTTAAAAAAAATGATATGTCCATTGAGAAAACTAGTGAGAATTTATGTCCATTGAGAAAAGCAGTGAGAATTTAGTAATATTCCTTATAAGTCATAGATTTTTTCCATATTATTTTTGTACTGATTATTCTTTTTATTTGTTTGGAAAGCCAATATGCAGTGGCTTGGATAGTAAGGAAATCAAATCCTGCAATTGTAAATTAAATGGATAGTACGGAAATCAAATCCAAGGGAGATTCTAAAGGTAAAACTAGAAATGACTCATTCTAAAGGTAAAACGGGAGGGAGATTTAATAATTGAAAACATAGGCATATATTTTAAAAAGAAAAATGTTGTTATTATATTGGTAAATAAATAAAAATGTTGCTATTATATTGGTGAAATATTGATAAAAGAGCAACAGTCGCACCCGACTCAAAATTTTGTGTAATTGTTATGGATCCTTTGAAAGGGATGGGACGTATGGCATTTCTTTTCCTATTACATACCATCGATATGTAACTTAGATTTAATAGTGTTATAACCTTGCATTTATCGGATGATCTTATACACAAAATTATCATCATTTGTATTTTTTATGCGGAAAGACTTATACTTATTGGAATGGACACAATTAATGATCTTTTAATATTAAATTCTAAAATCAATGAGTGAGATTTATTGTTGATAACTTTTTTTCATTTATAAATGCATCCGTTAACTTGTTTACTTTTTAATATTTACCTAATCATATTAAGAAATTACTGTAACATCATATGATTGCCACGTTTAAATAATTAACTTTTGAAATTCTTCAACTATCCAATTTCTTAGTGTGACATTTTTATTACTGAGTTATTTTTTTAACCTGACATTTTTACTGTGTATTTTTTAATGGGTAGTAAATCAGTCTTTAGCGTTCACCGCGAGTTAGCGGCTATGCTAGTAGATAAAACTTTAAAAAAATTGAGTTACACTTAAACGAATATAGGTAATGGTGGTAACTCTATACCCATACTCAACTATTCTATCAACTCAGTCAACATTATATCGAAACACTTATTGCATCCATATTCTGTAAAATGCTAATTTTAAATAATCTAATTTTAAATATATATAAATTTCAAAATGTTAAACAACAAAAATCTAAATTTCAAAACCTTATTGTATCTGATCATTCCATTCGAGGTTGAAGCAACAAACAAACTTGGACCGGCTGCCTTATTCCAACGTAAGTCCATTGCATGGAAACACTTATTGCATCCATATTCTGTAGAATGCTAGCCATATTATCCACTTTGTAAAACATAACCATTAGAAATAGACCACCCGCAAATAAAAAGGTAATTGGTTGAAGCAACACTCAAACTTGACCTTAAGAGTTTACTTTATAACGAGTTCATATTTATGTCGATAGGCGTCTTTCCTATGGGAATTGGTGGATTAATCAACTTTTTAATTATAAATTTCAATTTTAGGGTTGGCAATTGAAGATATTGGCATATTCTTCGTCGTTCTCTCTAATCAATGGATGAGATTTTGATAAATTAACTTCCGCTCATTTATAAAGACGTATGTTTATGTGATTACTTTTTCACATTTACTAAATAAGATTAAAAAATTACTTGATCATCACTAGATTGCCACGTTCAAAGATTAAGAAATAACAACAAAAATTATTGTTCATGGACAGATGCGTATGGCCTCTTGTGGCCGAGTGGATTATGCACTGTGAGTATCTACCTTGTCGTTTCTTCTATGTGTTTTACATTGCGCCGTCATTTTTTTACCAGGGCGGGCGCGTGAATGTGAAGTGCTTTGTGTGGGCGTACTACCCAGTTCTCTCCATTCCGCGCTTTCATCCTATCTTAGATTAACTATTTCTTTTCTCCATTCAGCGCTTTCATCCTATCTTAGATTAACTATTTCTTTCTTCTGACGTTATATGAATGGCTTTTCGAAATTCATGATACTAAAGAAAAAAGCGTTTCGAAAAAGAATTTCTATTGTTCACTGATGCCATGCTTACTTAAAATGAGGTTTGATCAGGCTTTAATTCAAAGTTTTTCTATATTTATTTTAAAGTGAATTCTATTTTCTATTTCATAATAGTAGATTCTACCATACTTCACCATTTTCACTGTGATGGTCATGATAGGCAAAATGATCATATCATAAGAAGAAAATGTCGATGCTTAGGTTATTAGGGTTACTTCCGAGTGCATACATTATTAGGGTTACGTTATATTTAATTTTACATTAATTAAATTAAATTTCAATATAATTTTAATATAATTATATTTTATTTAAAATATAACTTTAATATAATTTTAAATCTTATAAAATTTTAATATAAATATAAATTTTGTTTTTAGTATAATTTTAATATAATTAAATTTTATAAGTTAAAAAAAAATATTTTTTAAAAGATTAAAAAATTGTAAAAATATTTAGTTTTAAGTTAATTAGATATATTTTTAATTGAATTTTTAATAAATTAATTAAATATAATTTTACATTTTATG
Source organism: Picea engelmannii (assembly GCA_009831015.1). Taxonomy (NCBI): domain Eukaryota; kingdom Viridiplantae; phylum Streptophyta; class Pinopsida; order Pinales; family Pinaceae; genus Picea; species Picea engelmannii. Next base: position 44,967 of record ML778431.1, read on the forward strand.
GTTTCATATTTTTAAAAGTAATTATTATTTATAAATCAAATTAATCATTTTACAATATAATTATTTTCTAATTTTAAAAATCAATATAATTATTTTCTAATTTTAAAAATCAATTAATATTTATATGTTACATTGTACATTAATATAAATTAATACTTTAATTTATATTAATGTAATATTAATATATTAATATTTTTAAAATGTATTACTATTTTATTAATATATTATTTTAATAGCGTATTAATGTATTTTAACAAAGTTGAATTGTTATTCTATTTTAAAAAAAGTGTAAATATATTTAATTTTGAAAAAAACTACAATTTTTTTATATTTAGATTTTTTCAAATATTTATTAATAAAATTATATGAATACATAAATTGTATTTTTGGTTCTTATATTTTTCTATTAAATATGTATTTTTTAATGAAATAATAATAATAAACTATATTTTATTTTTTTATTTATTTTTCTATTCAATTCAATGTAATCATAATAATAAACGCTATTTTAATTATTTATATATTAAAAATTTCTAAATTTTTTTAATTATATAATATATAATTAAAAATATAGTTTATATAGTTATAAATGACCATAACACTCCTCTTTATTTTAATGGTTTCAAATATATATTTAAATGAAAATTTTCTATGGGTAGGAGACTTGTAACAATAATAAATCCTTATAACAATAATAAATTGTCATCAAATTTCAAGTTGATTTTTTATCAATATCTTTATAATTAGTATAAATTGTCATTTGCAACTCGTAAAACAAGTTGATTTCCTTTAAATATTCTTAGGACAAATATAAATTATCATCTATAATGTATAAATCAAGTAGATTTGTTATCAATGTCCTTAGAAAAATATAATTCATCATCTACAAAGATCCATATGATTTGTTATCAATGCTCTTATAATAACTATAACTCATTAAATGATTTGTTGTTACAATGTGACGAACATAGTGTTGAGTCGTTCAATTTGACGAACATTGCGTCGAGTTTCGCAATTTAACGAACATAACCATATTTTCGCAATGTGATAAACCTGACTTGCCATAACCATATTGTCACAATGTGACAAACATAACCATATTGTTACAATGCCATGAGCATGACTTGCCATAACCACATTATTGCAATGTGACAAACATTGTGATATTGTCGCAATGTGATGAACATAAACCCCTCATCGCAATATCCCCATCATCGTCAATATGTGACGAACAATATATTTTCGTCACAATGTGATGAATGTAGGCCCATCATTGCAATGTGATTCAAATATCCTATCATCATATTCTGAAGCAAATATCTTCTCATCGTAATCTAGCAAACTTATCCCCTCCCTTGCAATGTGATGAACATAACCATATTATCACAATGTGACGAACCTATTCTTATACACTGAACATACGATGTGACAAACATAAACATATTGTGGCAATGTTACTAACCTAGCCTTATACGCTGAACATACGATGTGATGAACATAACCATATTGTCGCAATGTGACGAACATAAATATGGTTGACCTTGATTGACCATGACCATAGTTGACTATGGTTTACCATGGTTGACAATGGTTGGCTATAACCATATTGTCACAATGTGATGAACACGACGATATTGTTGCAATGTGAAGCATATGAGTGGCCATAACAATATTTTTTGGAATGTGATGAGCATGTATTGTCATAACCATATTGTCGCAATTTGATGAATATATGCATATTGTCACAATGTGATGAACATGACTGGCCATAACCATATTGTCGCAATGTGATGAACATACAATCGTCATAACAATGTGATGAAAATAACCATATTGTTGCAATGTGATGAACATATCCTCACCGTCTGTGACACAAATATCCTATCGTCATAATGTGAAAAAATGATATACGAAACTGGCCTTATACACTAAACATATGATCTGACGAATATAACCATATTGTCGCAATGTGACGAACATAAATATGGTTGACCTTGATCGACCATGACCATGGTTGACTATGGTTGAACATGGTTGAGAATGGTTGAACATGGTTGGCCATATCCATATTGTCACAATGTGATGAACACAATGATATTGACCATGACCATTGACCATGGATGACTATGGTTGACAATGGTTG
>ML778431.1:50406-60524 GCA_009831015.1 Picea engelmannii
TAAGAAAACTTATTTCCTAACGATGGGCCGAGCTGTGAGACCAAGGAGAGAGGGCCTCCTCCGAATCCTACTAATCCACCTACTTGTTCGAAGCCAGGTCCTTCATTGTCTTGGGCGCAACCAAAGGCGATCTTGGGAAACGATTCAGAAGAAAAGGTAAAGGTCTCGTATGAAACGATGCCGCTGGTCCTGGACCCGTCACCATAAGCATAGGCGAAATCACATTCTCTATTATTGCTGCAAGAGAAAGTCGGAGAAGGCTGGCACAGAGAGCTGTTGCAAGGGACCTTACTGTAAGTTGAGGACGCTGAAGGATCATAGATTGAACCAGTTGAGCAATTATTACAGGGCTTGCATTTGGTCCACACTAAGTCACTGCCAGTGTCCAGAATTCCAGAAAAGGATAAAGCTGGCGTACCAATTGCCGCCTCAATGAGAAATTCTCCATCTCCTGCGCTTACTGGAGTCTCTAAATCTGTCAATTGATTTTCACCCTGCAATCCATCAGTATTAACTACAGACATGATCTGCAGCTTTTCAAATCTCCCTTGACTGCGTTGGACTGCTCGTTTCACTCGCTCAGTGGATGTAATATCTGGAAAGAGCAGTGAATCTTTACGGACGAGATCTATTCTGAATCCATTCTGGGGTTGCACTGAGTTAGAGTTGGTTACTTGCCTGCATTCCATCAAGGGAAGGAATACAAATTCAGAGAACAATAACAAAGGAATGAGCATAAGAAGCTGGCGTTTGCAGCCAGCAGTAGGACCAGATTGTCCAGATTGTGCAGCCATAGAGCCCAGAGATATTATTTTCCCAGAGCTATGGAAAATAAGGGAACGGATTTGATATGTTCCACAACAGGGTAGGGGATGCATTGGAATTGCATGTATATTTATTGGAGGATGCAGATCGGTTTACTCATGATCTAGATTCGTAACAATCGGATAAGTCCAAGGAATCTCTCCAAAACTTCGTTGATAATCTACAGATATATAGCATAACTTTTATTTTTAGTAGCAAGTGCGATTCTGGAATCCATCCATCTTGTTAACGGTTTGCATGTTTAATAGATCAACCAGTGATCTTGGAATCTATATTCTTATCCGTTTGACCTTGATTTTTTAACATTGAATAGGATATTTTCATTCCACCGATTGTGATATTAAATCAAATAATCAATTATCACGGAACGTCTGCAACGACTTAGACCTAGAGTACAATAAACTCGGGTACTTTTCTCCCGGCTTTGTAATAATCTCTTAAAGTTATTATTTTGTAATGTAAATTTTTTTAAAATTTTATTTAAAGAAAATCTATAATCTAAATCTTTCCTTTTGAGCTTTATTTTGAAAAATATGTACACAAAAAATTTGATATATATGGTTTCTTTTTTCTTATAAGGGCAAATTGAAAAATCATGTACACGTATAGAAAATTTGATATTGTTATGCAGCCGAAGCATAAATAAGTACAGATAAACATGAATTCAAGCATGGTAAATCTCTTAGGGTGAGGGAAATATCCACGGGACTAGTAGCTTGGAGAGGGCTTGAAACCCCTTGCTCACCATCTTCCTCTACAAGAAACTAATTGTAATAATTACAAGGATATCCATATTCTATTTCAGGAATGATTTGTTAGAACAACAATCATAATATTAGGAATGAAACTACCTTATCCTAATCTTGGAGGTGAATTTGTTGTTACCTTCCAACAATCTCCGCCTTTATAACAATTTAATTGATACCATGCTAGTGTCTAGTCATCCCCTTCTTGCAAGCTAAAGATAGGTGATACTAATGCTTCTAAAATACCAAAGCACCCATTTCACTCCTTAACATGGATTTATCATTGACGAGTGACAACTCCAACTCCATGTGAAATATCACATCATCTCTTTGCAAACTTTATCGTTCCACTAGCCATATAACCCTTTTGTTCTTCATTACTTGGACATAAACCTGAAGAAAGCTGATAATGGAAAGCTAAAAGAAATTTTACCGGTTTCACACTATCCATATTGAATTTCTTGAGTATCTATGTACTCTTGTTGTGATAATCAAAAACTTACTATCTATGTCGTCTCTCTCTATTTTCATGCTCAAGATTGTTTTGCTTCTCCGAGATCCTTCATCTTGAATGTCCAAGCCAATTGAGCCAACCTGTTGATGCTAGCAATGCTCTTGCTTGCTACAAGCATATTGTCAACAATCTAAACACCAAGATAGTGAGTACCATAAACAAAAAGGTTACACTCACTTCTTGTAAAACTTAGCTCTCCATGAAGGAATCGAATATCTTATACAAATTTTCCTGCTCAAGTTTTAGGCCATACAATGATTACTTGAGCTTGCAAACAAATCTATTGTTGTGATCCTGAACACCTTTAGTGCTCCACCTCGAATATAGCATTCGAAACCTCGACCAAATTTGGCCAAGACTTCCAAGTGAGGCTTCATCGTTCACCTCGAGGCAACTTACAATGGAGTATCAATGCTCCACCTTGACATGAATATTCCCTTGACCAAATCCGACCAATCCAGCCAAATAATCCTTAACTACTCACCTCCAGGAACCTTCTCAATGGAATTTAGCAAGCCTTCATACAAGCTTCATTATGTGCAATTTCACAGACACCTTACCACGGGAAAAACCAATAAACATGGACCTGAAACCTACAATTGTAGACAACAAGGTTTTAACTCATGACTCATGCCCCCACCCCTCTTCAGTCTAACTACATCTACGTCTAGAGTTTTCATAGGTGACTTAACGAATCAGGGATATGTCTAGCTCTGTGTGGCTCCAATCAGAAGCCATCATCAATGCACATGAACGTCGGTTGTGTGGAAAAACTATCGAGGAATTGTTGATCAAGTGGAAGGACACATCAATAGAGGATGTGACTTGGGAACCATCAACCATACTCCAATAGTTTCTGCATCTTCAACCTTGAGGACAAGGCCACTTTTGAAGGGGGAGGGCATGTTAGGATTTGATCCTAACCCCTCTTCATGGGTCATTAGTTAGTATCTTATATTTTCTATGTAATAAAGGATGACATTAGTTAATAAGGAAAATTAAATAAAGGAGAATAAGTCATTGTAAGAAGACTTAATAGAAGCTTTCGCTTCTAGAATGATCCTCCTCTAGAAGTTTCCTTAGAAGATAGAAATAGTATAAATAAGAGTAGGAGGTATTGGATAGCATGTCTTGAGAATTATTGTAATAGAGTTGTGCTTCTTTGTTGGAGGTCTCCCCCTCAAAGAAGAAAGTGAACATTGTTTCCTATCAATAAGGTATTATTTTGGTGTTGAGGTTTCATCTATTGTGTTGTTCCATTGTTATTCTCTGCAATATTTATGTTTTGGCTATTTTAATAGATTTCATACCTTACATTCAATCATAAGCCAATAATACCCTCAAGAGGCCATGTGGTTTTTTGAGGGATATATCTTGGCCTTATATGGTTAGAAGCTTCCTTTAGGGATTAACATTCATGTTTCCTCCCCTAACTATGTCCATGGCCCCAATACCCATATCTAATCATAAACAATGGTAGTGGAACCTATATACCTAATTAGAGGAAAATGATATCCTCGATAGGTCATTTGTGGTGGTTCAAACTGTTATTCTTGATGTCAGAAGCCTATAATATTTCTTTAGGGCCTAACTCTTGGATTTTTTCCTTGAACCATATTTAGGTTTCAAATATTCATATTCGATGTTCAAAAACTCATAATGTTGTCTATCCCCATTCAGAGACCAAGGATAACCTAGAAAGGTCATTTTTTTGGGTCAATATGTCATTAATGGCCTTAGATTCCTAGAAGCTTCCTTTATGACCTAAGGCTCAGGTTTCCTCTCTCAATCATACCCAAACACCCAAGACCCATACCCAATGCTTAAAATACCATAACAATGCCCATGTCCCCACTTTAAGGCTAAATATCCCCTCGAGAGGTAATCTATGCTCATTTGAGGTGTCATTTGTGACCCTTGATCTCTAGAAGTTTCCTAAGATCTCAAGAAGTTAAGTGTGGTGGTTGGAGGTGTCATGTTTGGCCCTAGTTACAAGCTTTGTACATTAGCTAAGGCTTGGGTTTTCCCCCTAGACCATAGCAAGGCACTTCACCTTTATTGGTCTTGTTCATGGAACTTGAGCCTGAGAAGCTATGTTTAGGTTTGAAGGTTATTGTTTCCCTTCATTGACCAATGTCAAGGGCCTTAGGATGTTGTTTCCCTAGCATGACTATGGTCAAGGCCTTCATACCCAACTATGTTGTGTGAAACATCTCAATGGCACACATATCGAACTACAAGGGAAAATAACCCTTAATGAGGGTTCATATCATTATTTCTATGGTTTATTCATGACCCTTAAGCTCAAGAAGGTTCAAGAAGGATAGAACATATTCTTGTTATACCTCTAGACACATTATTTGTGCACAAGTATGCTTAGTCACAATAGTGTAGGTATGCTCCAGACTAGGATTAACAACTTTAACATAAGTGTTTGTCTGCACACACATATAGAGTTGACTATGTTCCAAATATATAATTTTAAAAAATAAATGATATTTTTTATTCATCTTTTATTAATATCCATAGTATAAATTTTTATTGTACATGGCCTTGTAATTTTAAGGATATAGTGACTTTCATAATTTAAAATAATGTATTTATTTTATATTATAAATTTTAAAAAAAATATCCATGCACAAAACAAGGTATTTTCTATAATTCTACAAAAAAAAAATTAAGGAAATTCTATCATTTAAGTACTCAACACCAACATTAATGGGAACATGTGAATTATATTTTGCATGAAAAATAACATATCATTTTTAGAGAAACTCAAATTTTATAGTCATACACAAATTCTAAAAGCTAATTCAATTTCCTACATTTGAGCTTTTTACACCATATTCAAATACATTGTAAAAGTATGTAGAATCATCACTCAAATTTAATAAATTGTTGTTTTCCATGTTTACATTTCCATTAACCCTTTATGAATTTTTTATGTTTACATGTCTTAGAGATGACCATTAATATACTAAATTAATTATTACATTTATATAATAATATTTAATAATAATGTACTAATTTAATACATTAATTTATTATATTAATGTATATAAATTAATGATCTATTAAAATTTTAATGTAATGTATTACATTAATGTAATACAACAAAAATGAATAAATTAAAGTATTAATTTACATTAATGTATAATGTAAGATATTAATTAATTGAAATATTAATAATATAATATAATTAATTAATTAATACATAAAACATTATTAATTAATTAATTGCTAAATTATTAATACACAACAAAAACATTGATACTATATATATTATTAATACATTGATACTATATATAATTAATTGATTTATATTATTAATATATTATATATATCATTACATTAAATTAATGTATTAATGCATATTAAAATATTAATACATTTATTAAAAATAATTATGGTTGATTATTGTTGATCATGGTCATAGTTTCTAATGATCACGACATTAATAAAGTAGTAATACATTATTACATAAATATAATGTATAAATTAAATTATTAATTAACATTAATGTATAATGTATTAACTAATTAATATATTCATACAATATTAATTAATACCATATTAAGATATTAATATAGACTAATAAAATAAATAATTAGAATAATAACAAAAAAATATTTTTAATATATTAAATGCATTAATCAATACATTAATAAATTATTAATACTTTAAAACATCAATAAAATATTAATTAGATTATAACATAGTACATTAATAATACATCAATAAAATAGTTATACATTAAGTTTAATTATACATTAAGCTTAATTATGTTAGTAATACATTATTAAATTAATATATTAATATAGCAAAATAATATATTAATACATTAATAGTATTATTTTTAATACATTAATAATATTAATAAATTAATATTATTAATACATTAATTATATTAATACATTAACATTAATGTATAATATAATGTATTAATTAATTGAAACATTAATAATATAATGTATTAAATAACTAACACATTTATACAATCTTAATTAAGACAATGCTAAAGTATTAATATACTAATAAAGTAATAAAGTAGAAATACATTAAGATACATTATTGCATTAATATATAATGTAAAAATTAAAGTATTAAAGCCTTAATGTATAATATAACATGTCAAATTACTAACACATTAATATAATAAATCAGAATGACCTTGGTTCACTATGGTTGAGCATGATCATGATTTCTTATGGTTGAGCATGATCATGGTTTATTACGGTTAGGTAGACCTTAGTTGACTTTGGGAAGAAAAGGTTGACTATGATTGATTGTGGTTATCCTTCACCATGGTTAAATGTGATTGACCATGGCCATGGTTGACTATGGTTGACCAGGGTTTATTATGGTCAACCATACCCATGGTTGAATTTTGTTTACCATGCAGATTTGATTATGGTGGGCCATGTTCTTTATGTTTAACCATTGAACTTAATGACGTTAGCAATACGTTATTAAATTATTACTACATCAATAATACATTATTGCATTAACATAATGTAAAAAATAAACTATTAATACATTAATGTATAATGTGACATTTCAAATTATTAACTCATTTATACAATAATTGGCAATGATTTGGGTTCACTATGGTTGACCATGACCATGGTTGACAATGGTTGACCACGGTTTATTATGGTTGACCATACCCATAGTTGACCTTCATTTACCATGTTGATCTGATTATGGTGGGCCATGTTGATTATGTTTAACCATAGTTTACTATGGAACTACTGCATTGCAATGTTGATCATGTTTTGTTCGTCAGATTGTGGCATTACATTTTTTTCATCCCATTGTGACATCAACTTTTGTCCCTCACATTATGACATCAAATTTTCTTCGTCACATGAGATCGTAATATTATGGTCATCAAGTTACGACGAAGGATTTTTTTTTGTCACATTATGGCATTGGAATAAGTTTGTAACAATCCAATAGTGGGCTATGTTCATCACATTGTGATGTTGGGAAATGTTCGTCTCAGTGCAATGTTGGTCTATGTTTGTCACATTGTCGCGTTCAGTTGTCTATATCACATTTCGACAATGGGTTTTGTTCATCTCATTCTGATGTTTCGAAATATCTGTCACAATGCGACGTCAGGATACGGGCGTCATATTCGAGCATGAGGTTATGTTCGTCACATTGCGACATTACTATGGTTGGTAGATTGCAACGTTATTATGTTCGATACATTACGGTGTTTGGAAATGTTTGGCACATTGCGACCTCGGGATATCTGTGTGACATTGTGATGACAAGGCGATAAACAACACATTGCTACATCTGGAAATGTATGTCATAATGCGACATTAGGATATGTGCATCACATTGAAACATATTAATGTATAATGTATAATGTATAATGTATTGTATAATGTAATGTATTAATTAATTGATACATTAATAGTGTAATGTATTCATTCATTAATACATTTATACAATATGATGCTAAAGTATTAGTACACAAATAAAGTAATACTTTAATAATACATTGTTAGAGAAACAATACAAAAAAATACATTTTAAACATTTAATAAATTTAACATATTAGATTCATTAATAAATACATTGCTAACCTATTAATATTTGAAAAAAATAATAAATTATTAATACATTAATGTATAATGTAACATACTAATTAATTGATACATTAACAATGTAATGTCTGAATTAATTAACACATTTATACAATGTTAATTAATACAATGCTAGATTGTTAATACACTAATAAAGTAATATGTTAATAATATATTATTAGAGTACTAATAGAAAAAAATAGATTTTACACATTAATTAAAAAATTACTAAAGTATTTATACATTAAAACATTATTGAATTATTAATACACTCATAAAGTAATACATTGATAAAGTGGTAATACATTATTAAAGTATTAATACATTAATAATACATTATTGCATTAATCAAATGTAAAAATTAAAATATGAATACTTTAATGTATAATGTAAGATGTTAAATTATTAATACAATAATACATCACTTGACAATGAGCATGGTTCACTATGATTGACCATGACCATGGTTTCTTACGGTTGACCATGAGCATGGTTAACCTTGGTAAAGCTTAGTTGACATTGGGAAGGAAAGGTTGACAATGATTGATCATGGTTGTCCTTCACCATGGTTGATTGTGGTTAACCATCACTATGGTTGACTATGGTTGACCAAGGTTTATTATGGTTGACCATGCCCATGACATTCCTTCATTGACCATGTGGATTTGATTATGGTGGAGCATGTTGATTATGTCTAACCATAGTTTACTATGGCAATATTGCATTGTAATGTTGATCATGTTTTGTTTGTCTCGTTGCGACATCATATTTTTTTCATCACATTGTGACATCAAATTTTGTTCGTCACATGAGATCGTAAGGTTATGGTCATAAAATTACGATGAATATTTTTTATTGTCACATTATCGTATGGTGTTGGAATAGGTTTCTCACTGTCCGATTGTGGGCTATGTTCATTGAAATGTACCCTAAATTTGCCAAATAAAAAAAACAAATATGAGGAACATTAATCTTCAATTTATTCTAGAAGACTTGTAGTTAAGAGAAGTAGGTATTTATCATCATTGTTAATTTCTATGAGATTCCTATGTTCTGGCTATGAGAACGATGAACGATCATTTCATGAACATTTATACTCCAACTTAACTCACACTTAACAAAACTTCTATACGAATAATCTCCACATTCTAACATCCACCCTTTTATAACCCCTTCAATCCTAAAGCTATTCTAATACTTATATATATATGTTGTATTAGACTTAGGATTCATAAAACTATACTCTTCCCTAAGTATAGGCTCCCATTTGACCTTTCGAAATAAAACTCCTAAACCATAAACTATATCCCCATTATAAAGGGATCGAGAGTGTACACCCTTAGTGAAAATGTTATTAGCTTAGAATAAGGTGTTTAAAAATTACTTCACATGGCCATATAACTCGAATGACCCCCTTGTGATTATTGGTTGTGTATAGGTCTTCTGATTACTATTAACATAAAGGTTTTGATAAAAAGCTTATCCATAACAAATTGTTTAGCCCTGCCTTAACTAAATGATAACGTTTAGAGTTTGACGGTCCTGTGTATCGTGCCATGAATGAACTATCCTTTACTTTGCATTAACTTAGTATGAAACGAAGGGTTTTTCTATCAGTCATGAGTTAAACCTATGAACAACCCATTAATGGAGACCCTGCGAATGTGACACCCGAGGTTATCACTAGACCCCTCATTCAATACGATCACACCATATCTACCCCATCACATGTACCAAGCCAGTACTCATACTACCACCATTAACTTTGCGTAGTAAGGGTTTACAGGACTAGATGAGTTTTCATTTTTGTGAAGTCGCCGAAGTAGCTCTGTGTTTTTCTCAGTGAGGGAGGTTGGTGACCTGGAGAAACTTTTTCCTGGTGGAAGTATGCAAGTCTACCCAACTTCCCTGGTAAGTCCATAATGCTCCTGTGTTCTAGTAGTTGGATGGAACCTTCGGGGTTTCATTATACTGGAAGAAAACACTATGTACTGTAAAACTTTTATGACTTTCAGTGAAGGTCTTTCCCATTATCGCTATTCTTTTCTTAACTCCCTGGAATATTCTCGGCCCTGAATAAGTAGACTTCTAATTTGTTTTATTCTAACCCTTTCTGAAAAAGGCTTGGTGCTTTTCCTTTTTGTTTCCAACATCAATGATTTTGCATAGGCATTTATCCAGGTTAACGTATAGGTATTTTACTCTTAGGGTTTTCATTGTCCCTCTGCTTTATTTTATGGGTTCCCTAATTTTATGCATGTTGACCTTGTTTTGCAAGTTATACTCTGATCGGGTGAAACAATTTCCTTTTGATAATCTATTATGACATTTCTTGCCTCTGTTGGGTATTTTCATACTAAGATTTTCTTAGGAGTCCACCATTATGTAGGTTCTATCAAATCACTAGCGGATTCTTATGACTGAAATCTCTCT
>ML778431.1:91113-102242 GCA_009831015.1 Picea engelmannii
GAAAATTCAATTCTGAAGTTAAAGGATGACAAATATACCTTGGATAGGCTGTTTCATGGGAAATGTGGAATAAAATGAAGGAAAAATGGGCAAATAAAGAAGCAAAAGTATGGTTTATGGAAGCACAAAAATGGACTCAACAGCCAGAGAACTGGGGAGTTGGAGATTCCCTCATGTTGTAGCCTGAGAAACTAGGGGTTTGGAGCCTCCTTCCAGTTGCAGCTGGAAAACCAAGGAAGTTGGTGCTTCCAATGAATGTAATTCTTCAAGACATATAAGAAAAAGCATTTCGTGGTTTTCTCCCAATTTGGGTTTCCACGTATAACACTGGTGTATTGTGTATGTGTTTGATTGTTTATTTCTTACTACTCATTATTGGATAATAATTCTACATTGATATAATATTTGAAGAAAATGGATTATAATTACGCTATTACTAATTCACCCCCCCTCTCAGTAATCCAACAAATAACCATGAAGAAGGGGTCAGTAAGAGGGCCTCCAAGAACTCTGGTCCTGAAGTAGAAAAAGAAGACAACTCATTTGAGGGTACCTCTTCAGCTAAAGATAAAGAAAAACCAGACAAAAAAAGGAAACAAGTAGATCATCTTGAAGGGGAATTCAAGAAGATTAAACATGTTACATTTGAAGGGGAATACAGAACATGTGATGAAGTGAAGCATGGTTATTATATATCAAAAAATATTTCCAAATATACAACTATTCCAACAATATGAAAGTCAGAATGGCCATTTACAACATGAAAGGAAAGGCCAACATCTACTAGCAAGATCTAAAATTGGCAAAGGGATTAAAATAAAAATAGATGGAATGGTCCGACTTCAAGAAATATTTCAAGAAATAGTACCTATCTGAAAGCTAGTACGAAAGGAAAACAAAATAATTTTATGAGTTAAGACTTGGAAAAATGACAATAGAGGACCTTATAAATAAATTACTGGAATTACTAAGGTTTGCACCTTACATCCGAGAGGAGAAGGTGAAAATCCAACGATTCTTAATCTGTTTACAATAGTCCTATAGGGACAGAATTGAGTTTGACAACCCCAAATCCTTGAGTGAAGTATTCAGAAAAGCATGAATGTGCTATGACCAGTATAAACAATGGGAAAAGTTTACCAAAGCCTGGAAAGATAAGAAACAAGATCGAATGAACCAGTGGAAGAAGGGATACCAACCAACTCCTTATCGGAATGCAACAAAAATATTTACGAGAAAATATTTTCACTCCAACCATCCAAATACGCAAGGTAACTTTAAACTGGTAAATTTGGGAACAAAGAAGTTTGGGGACAGCCCCCGCGAACCATTAAAGTGCTAGGAATGTGGAGAACCTCACCTAAGGAGAAACTGTCCACGTTTAAGTTCAGCAAACAAAACTATTGTTCATAACTTGCAGGAAGCCTCGATAGTGGGTGATGTCGGCAGAAGCCTACATCGGATAAATGCATCCATAGATGGTCGACAAGCTAACCAAGAGTCCCCTGTGGTAGAAATCGAAGGTAAAATCAATAACACTCAAATTTATATTTTAATTGACCCTAGAGCTACGTTAAGTTATATTACTCCTGGTATAGTAGAGTCAAATAAACTTAAGAAACGAAGCATGCAAAATCATGGATGGTACAACTAGCTACCAAAACTAAAAAGAAAGTAGTTGACTTTATTTTTGATTTTGAGTTGAGCTTAGATGGCCAAAACATAAGGACAAATTTGAACATATGACCACTAGGATCTTATGATATGATTATAGAAATGGATTGGTTGGAAAAGCACAAGGCGGTACTAGATTGTTATACAAAGACACTTAACTATAAAGACAATTATGCGCCACTAGAACAATCCAAGGTATACCAAAACTGGTATCAGTTAGACAAATTTCCGCGATGAAATTCAATAAATGTATGAGAAAGGGATGCCAAGTTTATGCCATCCAAGTAACAAACCTGTTAGAAAAGAAAGAAAAACCTAACTTGGAGGACTTTGTTGTTTTGTGCGATTTCAAAGACGTATTTGTTGATGAAATACCTGAATTACCCTCTAGAAGAGATATAGACTTCTCCATAGACCTACTATCTGGTTCATCCCCTATCTTGAAAGCACCTTATCGAATAATTATACCAGAATTGATAGAATTGAAAATACAACTACATGTGTTATTGGACAAATAATATATCAAACCGAGTGTTTCACCTTGGGGAGCACCCATTCTCTTTGTGAAGAAGAAATATAGTAATCTAAGACTATGTATTGACTATAGACAATTAAACAAAGTGACTATTAAAAACAAGTACCCCTTACCTAGGATAAACGATCTATTCGATCAACTAGGTGGGGAAAAGATCTTTTCGAAGTTGGACTTACGATATGGATATCATCAAGTTAGGACAAAAGATGAGGACATAAGCAGAACAACCTTTCGAACAAGACATGGACATTACGAATATGTGGTCATACCTTTCGACCCACTAACACGCTAGCCACATTCATGTGCTTAATGAATAGTATTTTTAGTCAATACTTGGACAAATTCATGTTGGTTTTTATTGACGATATACTAATATATTCAAAAATAGAAGAAGAACATGAAGAACACTTAAGAATCTTCCTGCAAAATTTGAGAAAGCACCAATTGTATGCTAAATTCGATAAGTGCGATTTTTATCAGAAGAAGATACAATACCTAGGACATGTAATTTCTGCAGAGGGAATTGCAGTCGACCCTGAGAATGTAAGATCCATTATGGAATGGCCTTTACCGAAGGATGTAGCAGACATCTGATCATTCATGGGAATCACCATATATTATAGTATATTTCTAGAGAGGTTTTCCAAAATAGCCTACCTCGTCACAACATTACAAAAAAAAGGGACCAAGTTTAACATGTCACAAAAGTGCCAATACAGTTTTTATAAGTTGAAGGAATTATTAACGACTGCACCCATTTTAAACGTAGCAAACCTAGATAAATACTTTACGATCTGTGTCAATGTGAGCAAAGAAGGACTAGGTGGTGTCCTAACTCAAGAAGCATACGTTATTTTCTATGACTCCCAGAAGTTAAAGGAACATGAGCGAAATTACGTCACTCATGATTTAGAATTGGCAGTAGTAATACACGTCTTAAAAATGTGGCGACACTACATAATGGGAAGAAAGTTTCTACTATTGACAGATAACAGTGGGGTGAAGTACCTGTTTAACCAACCAGATCTTAATGCAAGGCAAGCAAGGTGGCTAGCCTTTTTGAGCGAATTCGACTTTGAGGTAAGACATATCAAAGGTAAGGAAAATAAGGTAGCATATGCTCTAAGAAGAAGAGTCCACGAGATATTTGAGATAAACATCAGCAGGGAAAAAAGTGATCTGGAACAATGAATAAGGACATAAGGTACTAATGATGAAAATTACACTAAGTTAGTGGCATAATTACATGACACTACAACAAACTCAGACAAACCAAACCTGAGTATCGATAAAAATGGGTTACTACGATTTAAAAATAGTGTTTACATACCTGATTCAGTAGAGTTAAAGATAAAAATCCTTGATGAAGTGCATAAGAAACCGTGTTCTGGTCATCCAGGATACCAGAAGATGATAACAACACTCGGGAAACTTTTCTATTGGCCTAATATGAAACGCGAAACAACAGAATACTTGGCTAGGTTGTAGGATTGTCAATAGGTAAAGGTCGAACACCAGCATCCAACTAGCCTATTACAACCATTACCAGTACCTGAATGGAAATGGGAGACCATATTGCTGGACTTTATTACAAGTTTGCCCAAAACTCAGAAACATAACAACTCTATCATGGTTGTAATTGATAAACTCAGTAATTCTGCACACTTTATCCCTGTGAAATCTACTTTTAAAGCTATAAATATCGCTGAAATATTTATGAAAGAAAGTTTTTGACTGCATGGTGTTCCTAAAACGGTGATATCAAATAGAGACGTAAAATTTACGTCCACTTTTTGGAAAGAATTGTTTGCAGGGATAAATACTAATTTGAATTTCATCACAAGTTACCATCCACAAACGGATGGATAGACTGAATGAACAAATCAGATCATAGAAGATATGCTTTGCATGTACATAAGGACCAAACCGAGAAAGTGGGAAGACTACCTGGACTTGGTAGAGTTTGCATATAACAATGGGTACCAAACTTCGGCTAAATTGAGCCCCTTTGAGGTACTATACGGAAGAACGTGCACGACGCCAATTAGTTGGGATAATCCAGTTAACCGACTCATGCTTGGACCATAAATGCTCCAAGAAATGGAAAGTATGGTAAGAAGGGTGCAACAAAACTTAAAAGAGGCACAGGATAGACAAAAAAGCTATGCGGACTAGAAAAGAAGACACTTAGAATTTCAAGTGGGAGACCATGTTTACTTAAAAGTCAAATCTCGAAAGAGTTCGCTAAAACTAGGGAACTGTACCAAGTTGGTACCCAAGTTTTGTGGGCCCTTCGAGATATTAGCTCGAATTGGATCCGTATCTTACCAACTTGCACTCCCAGCTAATTTAAGAATTCATAATGTATTTCATGTTTCCTTGTTGAAAAAGTATGTCCATGACCCTACTCATATGATCAATTGGAACTTGGTATAGGTGGAACCAGAAGGCGAGTTTAAGGAGAAACCCCTGTGCATCCTGGACCAGAGAGAAATAGCACTTCGTAATAGAATCTTCGCTCAGGTAAAAGTGCAATGGAAGCACTTTATTCCTGAGGAGGCCACTTGGGAGTTGGAGAGAGATTTGAAGAAATCTCATCCAATCTTGTTCCAAGAAAGGAACGAACACTGAGGATAGTTTTTTATTGAAGGGGGAAAGGATGTGACATCCCCCAAAATAAATTATTTTCGAAATTCAAAATTTGTTAGAAAACTATCTCGTTTGTAGTAAATTCAAATTTGGAAAATTTTTGCCATTTATGGAAAATCCGAATTTTGAATTTGATAAATTGTAATTAATTATTATGATTGTTGGGCAGAGACTTGATCTGATCTGAATAACTATTTGACTATGACACTTGTATGTAAACAGAACATTATTTTATTTATTGCAGGAGGACAAATGGAACAACCATGTTAAATTTAGCTGACCATGACTCCATGAGTGGGGAACATGTTGGAACTACCTCTGGGTTGATTGTTACATGTGGAAAATCAAGGATTTGGCCATTGGCAGCCATTGAAAATCAGGGATTTAAAAAGATGTGAAAATTCCCAAGGGAGGGAAAAAGACCTAGGAAAAAAGATTTTATTGATAAATAGAATATGTGAGGAGGCAGGACGTTGCCGGGTATTCGGGAAAGGAGACTACTATATTTTTTTCTTGCTTTTATGAACACTATTGATTGAGTGTCAGGAAATAGGATTGTATGGAAGTTCAGAGATATTTCTGAGGAAGAGGTTCTGAGTTCACCCTCATGGGTTCATGGTCAGGCTAGGGGGTGAATTAGGTAAGTAGTTTGGCTGCCCTATTCTACGGTTGGGAGGAACGTGGTTGTTCCTTTTGTCTTCCAGTGAGATGTTTTAGAAATGAAATCTTCCCTTATCTGATTGAGTGATTACTTCTAATTGTTGTAATAAATCTATTTGGTTTACCACATGTCTACTGAGATGTTTTGAATTGCATCTAAAATGAATTATTTCTATCTCTGCGGAAGGAATTAGTTAGAGAAGTAGCATAATTATTAAACTATTTATGGATATAATAGTCTGAGCAAAAACAGTTCGATTATATGAATATGTGCAGTACAAATTCCTATAGAATAGTTTTATAAATTATTTCCGATATCACTTTCTAGGCAGTCCTTATGATTGAACTAGAATCGGTAAGAAAACTAGGAATTTATTTGATTTCTTCTTAGAATAATGAAATAGATTTGTGTGATTAAATTATAGAGGTAACTTCTATCTGTAATTGGATTTCCATTAAAATAGAGGTATTTCTTGTACATCAAAATTTATGGTGTCTACATCTAGGCATGAACAGATTGAAACTAGTCTAAATACATGAAGTAAGTATTTTCAGCAAGTGCAAATTCATATGTATAAATGAATTAGGGATGCTATCTGCCACTTCGTATAGACCTTGAGCCACTCCGAGTCAATAGAATTTCATGATAGATTGGTAACAAGTATATATCTAATTACTATTGGTAGGCATGATAAAGAAATACAAAAATCTAATGACTACATAGACAAACATGTGTATATAACTATATGCATGTATGTTTTAGTAAGAACTTTCTCCTATGCTCTGAATATGATAAGTCTTTGATAGAAACACAGTCATAATGGGAATTAAATTGCGAAAGAGTGGGAATGCTCTAGTTAAAGCAACAACCCATATATGATCATTCAATTTTTAAAACTGAACACAGAAGGCCAAACATAACAGTAAATCCATTGTTAAACTTTGGAAACTCTTTTCTTTCTAGGGTGGGGTAGACCAATGGTATAGTATAAAGTCGAACCACACAAATAATAAATACAACATCTGAATTTAAAAGACATAATTTCTTTGACACAGATTAACTTTTGAACGAATTTGAATAGGTCGTCTCCTAATAATTAAAGAAAACAAAGTATACTATACAGTCGACCAGACTCTTTACTTATTTAAAGATTCAATACTTATACAGGAACTAGCGTTATTCCATTAATGGAAGGACGAGCCAAGGGTTTACTCGAACAAGCGCTATAGTAGACACAATGCTAGATACACCAGAGCTAGTTGAATCATGATTCCCTTAGACAACGGTAGAACCTATAGAGTTAGCCAAGGGGTGAAAGGTTCGGAACCCAAATACCTTTTGCGTAGGGAAAGTGATGGGTATCCGATACTTGTGTGGACGAATACCCTGCACATAAATAAAATCTAGTAAACTTTAGACTTTATTCAAGAAATAAGAATCCAGAAGTAGATTGCAAAAAGACTATAGGAGTTAAATCGAGGTTTCCCCTCTTAAGAAAATACTTATATTATTCATGTATGCGTTCTAATCCTTGCCCCGTCACCTGCTATATGTATAGATGTTTGGGCTGAGGGAGGAGAATGCAGTACCATCTTTGATGGGTCCTCGCAACAATAAGGACCACCTTTAGTGACAATAGCAAGTATTATAACAAAACCATTACTTTGAAAACAGTACAAAAATTTCTATAAGAAGAAACTGAAGTAATACTATAGACGTTTCACACAGCATATCTAGAAGATTAAAGGGTTAAGTCTAAATCAGTTATGAATAAAAAATTGTAACAAATAAATATACAAAATCAATAGTAATAGCAGATTCATTGCACTATAGTGTTCAAAGTACGGAGATACACTACCGCCCCATCAAGATGACATAGATTCATGATACACACAGAAAGTTGTGCTACAGGAGTTGCAGTGAAATTTTTCAGGGTATCACGGAAAAAAAGAAGACGACAATGATAATAGAGGGACCAACCGAGAGCCTGGTAAATCTACAGGATAGTGACTCCATCCATTTCGGGGAAGACAAAAGAAAATATGACATATTACCTATCAAACCAAAAGAGTCGACTTCCTTTTGAACCTTATACAGAACCAACCTACCTCTACAAGATTCTTTTAGAAAGACGATAATAAGAATAACTAAGAACAAGTCGGTATGTATACTACAACTTAGGCTTTTCACTGTGAAACTTTATAAAATAAAGAGAAAAACCAAGGCGCATCACTTATTGGAGGAGAGGCATATGCTTCAAACAACCCTAACTAGGAAAGACTCTGGTGAATACTACAGAGGGATCCAAACACCTAACCAGGAATGGATATTGACAATCCTGGGGAGGAAATCATTTTCCCAGGACAATAGGCAATCTTTAGAAATTTTTGCAAAGAAATCGCCACAAGGTAGAGCACAACAGAAGAAAGGAAATCACTATAGAAACTGACCAAAAAAACAGAACTCCTAACATTAATTCTGAAGGTTTACATCTTCGTTTTTTTTATCTATCTCTGTAGTTTGTTTTATAAGACTTACCAGAGCCGAGGGCCGCACTGGTAGTTACACCATGGGAAACCTCCTTCACTCATGACAGTTTTCACCCCTTAAATTGGGGTATGCTGACCCTATTCGTGAAGAATCGGGAATGACAAAGTGACAAACCTATTCTAACCCTATGCGGTGACTTGTCGCCTCGTGGTAAATGCAGGGAGTGCATAGGATGGATTTCCATGTGACAATGGCAGAGTGAATATGCCACCTTGGGGTATGGAGCTAGTAACTACAAGGGAATTCGTAGGCGGCCTTAAATGAAGTTATAGAACTGTAAACTTTGGTTACAGTAATCCTTCTTGTACACTTAAAGAAGGATTTCGATGGGACACCTCCATAACTCGATTTAAACCATTATTTTCCACCCTGTGTAAATCCGAGACAACAATTAGATCCTAGCTATCAACATTGCACTGGCCTTTGGAATCTCATACTTTCATGCCATCAACCGTCATTTCTAAAGAACTACAAATTAACCAAGACTTGGTAGTTAGGTTAGTTGGTTGGTGTAAGAGAAAATCCAAACCCCCCCATCTGTTACGATTAAGAACTAATTATGGAATTCCTACCATAAAACCATAGGTGGATATGTGCACAAACTTGAAGGCTTGGGTTATTTTATAAAAATGAGTTACATCGTGTATGCACAGCCTATAGGTATACTTAACAGAGTTACCTAATAAAGTTGGGGACCTTTCCTCATAACCTTCTATGCTTGTCACGAACATGAAAACCTTATGGTGTCTAGGGAATTTAAGAGTTGTATCAAGGACTTTGTAATGGAACTTTAAAGTGAAGTATTGTTATAGAATTTCCTAACTAATCAACAACATAGTTGCATAACTAGAACCCCTTTTTCCACCAAGAAATTGTTTAACATTTTCTTTTTTTTGTGTAAATATGAGATTCATTACACTCATCACATGGATCGAGCTAGTCCTCGTACTACCACCATTAACTCTACGTAGTAAGGGTTTATATGACTAGATGAGTTTTCATTTTCATGAAGTCACCGAAGTAGCTCTGTGTTTTTCTCTGTGAGGGAGGTCGATGACCTGACGAAACTTTTTCTCGGTGGAAGTATGCAAATCTACCCGATTGCCCTGGTAAGTCCCTAATGCTCCAATGTTCTAGTAGTTGGATGGAACCTTCAGGGTTTCATTATAGTGGAAGAAAACACTATGTATTGTAAAACTTTTATGACTTTTAGTGAAGGTCTTTCCCATTGTCTCTATTATTTTCTTAACTCCCTAGACTATTCTTGGCCCTGAATAAGTAAACTTATCATTTTTTTTATTCTAACCCTTTCTGAAAAATACTCAGTTCTCCGCCTTCTTGTTTCTGACTTCAAAAATTTTGCACAGGCATTTATTCGGGTTAACGTATAGGTATTTTACTCTTAGCATTTTCATTGTCCCTCTACTTTCTTGTATGGGTTCCCTAATTTTATGCACGATGACCTTGTGTTGGAAGTTATACTCTGATCGGGTGAAACAATTTCCTTTTGATAATGTATTATGACATTTCTTGCCTCTATTGGGTATTGTCATACTAAGTTTTGTTTGGGTGTCCACCATTTTGTAGGTTCTATCAGACCGCTAGCAGATTCTTATGGCTGAAATCTCTCTTAAAGGATTATTGTATTTCCATTCAATATATATATATATATATATATATATATATTGGGAATTCAGTGCCCCGAACAATTTTTTAGGAAGTATTCCACAACAAACAAATATTTGAGTCTGTAATTAAATTTGGGTTATCGTATTTCATTCGGATATTATCATTGTCCGTGTGTGGTAAATACCAATAGAAGCCTGGTATTTGGCATGAATGTTGACATTGTATTTAAACTTTGAGTAAATGCATCCTCTTCAAAACAAACAGTCAGTCCATGTTAGATTTTGGTAAATGTATTTGGCATATAGCTATAACTATGTGTTTAAAGTTCTTGATACTCTCACTAGATTCATGCATTCGACCTACGCATACCACGTGAACCCCTTTGTAGCTCATATTTGCAATTTCTATGGTGTTATTATTGTTTACTTGTTTAATTTTCCTATGGTGTTATTATTGTTTACTTGTTTAATTTTCCTGAAAGTTTTTCTTTAATCAAATTGGTATCCAATATAATGATGGGACCCTGTTTTGTTGCGAGGGTACCCATCAAGCTTTCAAGTTAACTCCTCCCCTTTTGTTGTGTCAATGGATTGCGACTATGGCTCAAGGTTTTCCTGTGATAATTCAAGATAAGTATTACCCTGTAAGATGGTACATTCGTTGTCTTATCTGTTTTACCTTTAAAGGTTTAAGTTTGTTTGGTTTCTATTTGACGCTAAGAAGAATCATCTTGTCTTCCTTGCAGGTTTACAAATCACTATGATGGATCAGAACCATGCCCTATTCAAGAAAGGTACTCAAGTTTCATTTTACCACTCATAAGAGAGTGCCCTAGATTTCTATGGAAATATACGATTCTGATATAGGAAATAATCATCATGGGGGAGATTGTTCAGGTTCATAAAGATGGTCGATTCATTATCTCTGTATCTTCAATTTAAAGAAAAGACATAAGGACCAAAACTCTGTTTTTTTGTAATAGGATGATATGAGAAAGACTATACCATTGTTTATAATTGAATAGTCAACTTAGATGGAATCCCTACCAGTCAATTCTTTGTTTCGGTCTAATACTTATACAGAAGTTTGAACGATTTTATTGTTTGTTAATAAAGCTGTGTAATTCGAACTTATCCAAAAATATGTGCATACAAAATATAGGGTTTCATAATCTCTATCCTTCAATTCATTGGGATTTATCTCCTCTAGTATTTCATTCCAAAACTTTGTTTGCGATTAGTTATAGTATTCATTTTCCATTATATTATTTCTAGAACATGGTTTATGGCTAGTTAGACTATTCACTTTCCACCATTTCATTTCCATAACTTTTTTTATGATTAGTTAGATTGTTCGCCTTCCATTCTATTATTAGTACCTGATGGTATGCATACATTAGGAATTTCAATGAATCATGAAAATTGGTGTATA
>ML778431.1:105217-117844 GCA_009831015.1 Picea engelmannii
TAGATATGTAGATACTTATTGAGGCTTATTTAAACTATGAGTAGGAATTATATGTTACTAATTATGGTAGATTAACAGTAAAAAAATCAAACAATAGTATATCTAAATATATCTATGAATATTGTGGTTTTAGAGATTTACATAGACATGTTGGTATAATATTTGTTGTCATTTTATGTTTATGTTTGAATGTTTTTAAGAGTAAATCTAAATAACTAAATAATTTTATTTATAAAAAAATAGTTTATTAAATTTATTATTATTATTAATTTAATTTCAAAGAAAAAAAAAATAACCTATTTAATTTTAAAATAACTATCACTTGAACATCACTCTTATAATTGAATAAATAACAATACAATATATCAATAATACAAAACATTATTAAATATTTTTTCTTAAGATTTTAAACATGGAATTGCATATCATGGAACCCTAAAATACTCAACTAACACCAAATCAATATCATTCTTTTTTATTCATTGGGTAGTCAACTAATATAAACTGAGGGACATTTCAATTCCAATCTTACTGGCATTTCAATACTTTTGGCCCGTCATGTCTCGGCATTTGGATTCCTCCACTTTTCTTTTGGGCGAATTTGAGACATCAAGAGTCGAGATTATAATATTCTTTAATTTTAAAATAACTACCACTCTCACACAACTCTTACAACTATTTATGAATAAGTAACAATACAATATATCTGTAATACAAAACATAATTAAATATTTTCAGTTTTCATAAACATTTTTAAATATTTTTAAGTTTTCATTAACAAAGAATAACCTTAACCCTAATTTTATTTTAACCCTAACCCTAATAATCATTATTAAAAATTATATAATGTTTAATGATTTAAAAATTCACATACTAATTAGTGAAAATAAAATTTAAAATAATGTTTAATGATTTAAATGTCTAGTAATAATTTCAAACTTATATTATTTAATGACGCTTGTTATAATTTGATTACTATAAGTGAAAAAAAATGAATGAGCTTCATATATTCATATTTATCATTAACCATTTATTCACAATAACTTTGCACATTAATTCATTTGTAACCATACTTATTATTGAAATCAAGCTCCATATATTCATATTTCTCATTAACCATTTATTTAGAGTAAATTTGCAATGTAACAATGCTTACTATTGTAATCAAGTTTGTATATTTTTTTTTAAGTAAGAA
The DNA here is from genome assembly GCA_009831015.1 of Picea engelmannii. Lineage (NCBI taxonomy): Eukaryota > Viridiplantae > Streptophyta > Pinopsida > Pinales > Pinaceae > Picea > Picea engelmannii. Next base: position 106,413 of record ML778431.1, read on the forward strand.
GTATTATATATTAAAGGCCTTCCAAAACCAAAGTAGAGTTTCAAAATACAGAAATAGCCATACTGTAATTACTGGACTGCCCCATCAGAGGGGAAACCAGTCCAGCCAGCACGGGAGTCAAGCATATGTGGTGTATTAATCTAAGAAAATTAGTCTCAGATTGACTGGTCACTAGCTAAAAAGAAAAGAAGCTAACAAGACTTAAAGTACCACTATGGACCTAGAAATTTGGCGAATAACCTGGCCAGGTGGCATGGAAGTCCTCAGTCCAAGGTTCCTCCTCGACATACGTCACTTGGTCTGCCCATTGTACTACGGCTTCCACATTTCTCGCGGTTCTATCATCACCTGTCGAAGTATCCTACAGCGGTCGTCGTGCTGTGTCCACCTCCATGCCCATGTTCTCGTGCTTGGCATGCTCCAGCCCATTCCCTGCGGAGCATTTCACCTAGGCGTTGCCTCCACTGGTAGCTGCACAAGGTTCCTCTACTAAAGCCGTCCCTGTGGGGTCCGAGGGGAAAGCCTCTTGAAGGGAGGAAAGGAGCCGAAGAAGGACCGCTACCTTTCCGTATGTGGCTTGCAGGTGAAATTGAAGGTCCTCCACCCCCTGACGGAGCTCAAAGACCAAAACGTAGAGGATGGTCAGGATTTCGCTTAGCTGCGTGCTGAAGAAGGAGTCAGAGGACTAGTTCTCGGAGTTCCACGGCTTGCGAGGAGGAGGACGCTCACCTCTAGTTTTCCTTAAAGAATCAAGAACTGGTATAGGGGGTGGCTCAGCCGTTGGAGGGGCAAGAAGGGGATACGAGGAGGAGCACGGTAGCCTGGGGATGATCGCTAGACAATCAAACTGAGAAACAAGCAGAGTGGGAGAGGGAGGAATAAAAGGCTCAGGCTGGAGGGGAGGGGAGGAGAAAATGGAGGGTGAGTCAGGGGGCGAGACAGAAGGTCAGGTTTCCATGGAGACCCTCTCCGCGGACTCCCCCTTGGGCCCAGCATGAGGTGCTTCTCGTAACTGTCAAAAGTGACCAGGTGCACTAGGCAGAGGTAGAGTGCCTGGAGACGAGTAGGGGCTGCAAAAAGCATGAAGCTCCAAGAAATATCAGGCCATGGCAGCAGAGGGGGGAGCCATTCAGGGTGCAAGCAGATACGAGGGGCACACACCAGCAACCAAGCCATGAAATGAAGCACAGAGGGAGAGGGAAGCTTCATAAATGAGCTGCTACGATGTCGTAGGATAAATTTAATGCAGGAGTGGGGTGGCGAATAGTGGCACGAGCCCGTCACATGGCTCCATGCCCCGGTGGACGATCCCTACCTCCGCTATCTGCCAAGTGTTCCGCACTAGCACCCCACCCACGGGAGTGTCCACAGTTCTATGTTTGCAGATACATTGCTAGAGAATAGGGTGATCAGGTTCCAGGGCTGAGTTGCATAGGAGTTCTGGTCCACTCCAATTGGTACCCATATTAGCCAGTTCATCCACAACTTGAATCACTTTGCTCCTGATGTGAGCAGGTATGACAACCTGATTTGGTTGCAGTAAATCTATCATTATCTATAGCCCGTGTGATAGTCTCCAGCTAGGCGACATTTTATTCGGGTTCCCTCCATTTAAAATTATGCGCAACAGATTGATGATGATTTGAGAGTCCCCCTCGACTATTAGCTTGGTGAAATAATTTTTTATGGCTAATTGCAGTCCTTTGATAAGTCCCCAAAGTTTTGCTGCATTTTTCATGGAATGACCGAGGGAGCCTGCGCTAATGAGAAGGATGTGCCCATGATGGTTGTGGAAGACTACCCCATAGCCTGTTGGGACAGGCTTTCCCTTAGAGGCTCCGTCAAAATTGAGATTGATGAAATCCACTGGGGGGGGAGACCAAAAGGAGGGGCTACTAGAAGGGGGGGAAAGAGAAGAGGGGAGGAGAGCATGAAGAGAAGGAAGAGGAGTCCAATGTCGAAGGATGGGGAGTTCAGAATGAGTGCTGAGCAAGTCTTCGTCGGTCCACTGCTGAAGGTTGAGAGTTTCCATGATGTTGCGATGGCATTGATGCCAGCATTGTTGCCACGGGAGGGAGATGCTTCTGAAAAGTATTTTGTTCCTTTCTTTCCAAGTTTTCCAAAGGATGAAGCCTGGAAGAAGTTGCCAAATACGATTGAAGAGGGGGGACTGGAAAGCCTGGTCCCTCCAGTTCGTAATGGTATCGATGATACTATCTTTGTGGTGGTCCAAGGTGCGCATGATAAGTGCCACTTGATCCCAGATTTGAGCAATATAAGGGCAAGAAATTAGGAGATGGTTCATGGTTTCCTCTGCCTCTCCACAAAGTATGCAAATAGAGGGCCCAACAAACCCCCTTTTTGAGAGGTTATCCCAGGTTAGGATGCTTGAATGGGAGACAAGCTAGAGGAAGAGGGTGATTTTTGGCCAGTGTTTAAGATTCCAGATTTTGTGCCAAACTTTCCTAGAAGGGAGGGGGTCTATTTGAGTTTTGATCAGGTAGAATTCCCGTGTGTTGTAGGTCCCCTGTGGCCTATACCTCCAGCGAAGGATATCCTCTTCTGCAATTTTGGGAATTTTCCATTTGGCTAGTTCTTCTTGCCAAGGTTCCAGGTCCACATGCACCTCCAGATTAATGCATTCCCTGTCCAAGTACCAGCAGCGCCAGGTGTCTTCTAGGGGATTGTCCTGCTAGTAGTTAGCTACCCTTGTTAGGCCTGCCCGTGTAGCTTGGGTGCAAATGTATCTAGCCCAGTCCTCAGTGTCCAAAACTGTCCATTGTTGCCAAGAATCTTTCCAGAAAAGAGCAATTTCCCCATTTCTGATTTCCCAGAAGGCATGCCGAGTCACCAGCTGTCTATTTTGCTTAGCTGCTGTCCAGATTAAGGAGCCTGGTTTGTCCCCATTCCATCAAATTAGGTTCTTCTCTGCCACATTTGGAGTGTATTTCTTCCTCCAAAGTCTGGCCCAGAGATCCTTGGGGTTTTTTAACCATCACCACCAAATTTTGGTGCTTATAACCTTGTTCATTATGAAGGGATCTCATAATCCCAAGCATCCTTGCTCCTTTGGTCGACAGAGTTTGTCCCAGCTGACTAGCACTATTTTCTTCCCTAAGTTGAGGCCTTGCCAAATGAAGTTTCTTTGTAAGCTTTTAATGGTTGTGAGAACGAACTTCAGGGAAGCCAGCACTGAAAAGGTGTAGATCGAAAGGGCCTGAAGAACAACTCGGAGAAGAGTAAGACGACTGGGAAGGTTTAAGACTCTGAAGGTCCAGGAAGAAAGCCTCTTAGTAAAGGAGGATAAAAGATGTTCCCAGGAGGAGTTCCGGAGGGCATTTTCAATCAAGGGAATGCCAAGTTATTTGGACGGAAGGGAGCTTCTATTGAAACCTAGGATATCAGAGATATGGCGCTGGATTGGAGGGGGCGTATTGAAGAAGAAAATTTGGGATTTATCTTTGTTACAGTCCAGGCCTGAGGCGTCTGAGAAGGTTTGGAGGATCGCCAAGAGAGAGTTGGCTTCACGGACAGTTGGGCTGCCCATCAAAAGAGTGTCATCTACAAATTGGTTGTGCGAGATAGGGGGGGAAATGCCATGCAAGGGGACACCTGTCAGAAGGTTTTTTTCGACTACTGCATGGATGGAATGACTAAGACCTTTGGCCAAGATGATGAAGAGGAAAGGGGAGAGGGGATCTCCCTGTCTAATTCCTCTTGAGGGGGAGAAGGGTCATGAGGGAACACCATTGATGAGAAGAGAGAAGAATGCCGAGGAAGTTAGATTCAGAATCCAAGTCCCCCAACGCTGATCAAAACCAAAGGCTAGGAGCATTGCTCGCATGTATTCCCAACTTATCTTGTCAAAGGATTTAGAGAGGTCTAATTTGAGGAGCATACCTGGTGTTTTGGTCTTCTGCAGAGAGTGAATCACTTCATGGGCTAGGATGACGTTGTTGAGGATTTGTCTGCCCTCAACATATCCTGATTTCTCTGGGGATATGATTGTTGGTAAGATAGGTTTGAGTCTCTTGGCTATCACTTTTGTAAGGAGCTTGTAGATGACATTGCAGAGAGCTATGGGACTAAACTGCTTGGAATGATGTTCCTACCCCTCTTTGGGTACTAAGGTGAGGAAAGTAGCATTAAGAGCCTGGAGGACCTGTCTAGTGGCTCTAGAGTCTTCCAAAATTTCCCAAACCTCTATCCTGATCATCGACCAACAATGGTGGAAAAAATCGTTGGTGAAGCCATCAGGTCCAGGGGCCTTCCATTTAGGGGTGTCCTAAAGTGCTTGGTCCACTTCCTTGACTGTGAAGGGCCGGAGCAGTGCTGAGTTTTGGTCCTGGGTAACGAGGGAGGGCACATGCTGCGTAACCTTATTGATGGCCTCATGTCTATCTAGGAGTGGTTCTGTAAGGAGATCTTGATAATAGTTTATCAAGGTTGTTTCCATGTCTTCATGGGAATGAATGGTTTCCCTGTCATCAGAGATGAGATGCGTGATCTTATTAGAGTGTTGTCTGTGGATGACAGTTCTATGAAAGAATTTTGTGTTGAGTTCCCCTTCCTTGAGCCATTGGATGCACGATTTTTGTTTCCATAAGATTTCTTCTTGTCTTTTTCTAGCCTCGAGTTGTTGATTTACTTTTACTTCTTGGGCTTTTAGCTCATTCGTTAGCCCCTGCATTCTGATCTAATTTTGAATCTCACTCATTTTTTCTGACAGATGCTTTTGGGAGTCGAAGATATTGCCAAAGGTATGCTTATTCCAGAGTTTGAGAGTTTATTTGATGTTATTTAACTTTTGCTGGAATCTGTACATTTTGGAGCTGTGAGGGACCTCTACCTCCCTCCACCAATCGTGGATATTTCCTTGGAAATCAGGATGGTCAAGCCAGAACTGTTCAAACCTGAATGGTTTCTTACCGGGTGTGGCTGGGACATCCAACCATAACTATATAGGCTAGTGATCTGAGCCAGAGAAATTCAATATGGTAGCTTCCATTGTCGTTCCTTCCATCATAAGGGAGTCAGAGATGAGGAATCGATCTAGTTTGCAAGTGATTTGGTGTATTCTGGTCCTTCTGTTTGTCCAAGTGTAAATTCCATTGTTGGCCTCCAGGTCGATAAGGTGAAGATCGTCTATGAGGCTATTGAAGTCCCTGGAATCCCAATCCAGTCATCTTGAGCCTCCTTTTTTTTCCTCCAGGCTGTGAATGATATTGAAATCTCCACCAACAGTCCATCTGTTATACTGTGTTAGACTGGATAAGTAATTCAGGCTTCTGAGGAAGGCCTGCTTATCACTTGGGCTGGCCGGGCTGTAGACATTGGTCAGGTGTCTAGGCTTGTTTGAGCCTATGAGCCTATAATCTGTTGTAATGGACCATTTGGTGGTGAGGAAGTTTTCCAACAACACTGAGTTGGTGTTCCAAAGAATAGCCAATCCTCCGGTTGTGCCTGTGGTGTCGGTTGAAGCCACTTCCCCTTGCTTCAAATAGTAGGGAAGTAGCATGTCGATGTCTTCTGAAGTGCATTTTGTTTCCTGCAAAAGTACTATGTCTAGTTTTTCCACTAAGATCAGATCCCGTAGAATTTTTTTCTTGCTACGTCCATTGAGGCCTCTAATATTCCATGAGATGATCTTCATGATGATGGGGGGGTAGGGAGAGGAGGGAAGTTGTCCGAGATCAGGTGGATTTGTCTCGAGTTTACCATGAAGTGGCCTATTTCTTGTATGAGCTTTTTAGTGGATTTCCTCCCTCTTTTCTTTTCGTCTTTCTGAGTTTTATTTGGGTTTTTTTACTGACTACCCTGGATTCTGAGAGCATTGCTAGCTCAAGTTGAGGACCCAACTAAAGATTTGAGAAAGACCTTGTGCACCTTTCGTAATTGATCCCTCGGTATAGTGTAAAGTTTTTGCTGCATGTAGGCGTGCTCGAGGTGCTCCAGATCCACCTCAGCTAGATCTTTCTCCTCCAACTCCATTTCCGCATCCCCGTCCTCTGTCTCCAGCAAGTCTTGCAGGTCCTGAGCCATGTCTAGGGGAGGGAGATGTGACTCCTTACCTTGTGGGGCCCATTCAGTTCTTTGGCTTGTGGACTGAGGTCCATTATCCGAAAGTGGTACATTTGGGTTCGTAAGGGTTGTAGGGTTCTCTGGTTGATCTTGTAGAATTGTAAACTTATTACTAGTTGAGGGATCTTTACTTACTTGGGCCGGTTGCTTTCTTCCTCCTTGTCGTCTTTTCCCTGTTGGTTGTGCAAAGCCATCCTTGTCTTTGTCGTTTTCTGGGCTCCCTTCTTTGTGTGCATTATTAAGAGGGCACTCTCTGAAAAGATGATCGTGTTCGTGGCATTTCCTGCATCAGAATGGAATGTGTTTGTAGTCGATGGTTTGGTACCAGTCCTCGTCATGATATTCCGATATGATGGATCCTGAGAGCGGCTTGGCTATGTTCAGGTACACACAGATTCGCGCATAAGAAGTGTAGTGTCGCTTCTTGGTGGCTTTGGAAGACTTAACATAGATGCCAATGGTGTTTCCTATGCCAGCCAAGACCTCTTCCAGCCAGAATTCCTGGGGAAGAGAGTACAATCTAATCCATACCGGCGCATGGGAAAATTCCTCCTTCTCAGGGATGAACTTCTCTGTCCAGAATCTTAAGAAGAGTCCTGTCGAGTTGTAGAAGTACGGCCCCCCATCAAAGATGAAATTGCGATCCTCAAGGTTGTGGAGGATGATTGTGAAGAACCCCTTGGAACCCAGTTGTAGCTCATAGTGAACTTTTGGTTTCCACCAATATTGTATCCATTTGACCAGATTGCGCTCAAAAGGCGAGAGCCCTAGGAATTTTCCCACCAGGGCATAATCTCTCATATATTGCTTTTGCTCTTCTATGTGTGGTGAGCAGATAACGTATTTTGGGGCCTGTGGCGCTTGTGGGATGCATTTACCAGGCATCCATGGAGTTGATGCAGTAGCGGGGATAGTCTCTTTCTCTGGATCGATGTCCATCTCCCGATCCTTGAAGGTTCCTTCCGCTAGAAGCTTCGAGCGCAAATCTGGTGGTGGCTCAATGGTCGGCTGTTTCGTTCCTTCTGCAGAGTTTCCATTCGCCGTGGCTTGGCTATAGGAGACGCCATTCGTCTCCCCCTCCCTGCGAGACATGAGCCCCAACAGGGCAGGCGTTGTGGTAGCACAGTTCAAAGCGGTTGAAAAACCCTAAACCCTCAGCTCAGAGCCCCCGATCTTTGATCCTTAATTGTAATCAAGTTTGTATTGTATTAATAACTCCATTATAATTTTGATTCACCTCTTAGTGGACTATCCATATAGTTTATCTTCTTCATTGTAAATGAAACCATAATTTAATCACTTTTTACCGTAAATGAAACCAAAATTTAGTATATGACTTCCTTAATTAATAAGAAAGAATATAACGTCTAAATTATTTAGTATGTACCATTAAATTGGGTGACATTTGTTAACAGAGACTCAACTGTCTATCAAAATTGAAAGAGTTAAAGGGAGTTCGGACTGCTTGTGAAGGATAACATTATGGTAATTCACACTCATCCTTGATTTACTAGTATGGAGCTGACTACATTGAATAATGCAAGAATTCAATGAAGGAGAATTTGTTTAGCTAGCATCATGATTTAACATTAAATTTAATATAAATGAAACCAGAATTTCAAAAAAAAATATTATTAACTGGAAAATTAAAGGGATTTGATTGGTCTCCCTATTGATGGTTTGATAAATTTAAAGGTGAAAATGATAGCATCTGACTGCTTATGAAAACTGAAAAGAGTACTTTCATTTGTTTATGTCACTAATCGGATTGGAATATCAAAACTGAGAGGAGTACTTTCATTTGTTTGTCTCTGATGGGATTGGAATTACTCCATGATGGGATCGTTCCAAGAGAAATGGTGAAAGCTATCAAAAATGAATGGATTTTTATAATAAATATAAAAAGTTATAATTCTTATTCCTTAAATCTTATAAAATAAAAATATATACATTATTTACAAAGTAAATGATATTTATATATATTAATTAAATTTCAATTTTATATATTGAAAAAATGTTATATTAAAATAATGTAGAAAATATTGTAAAAAGGTTATAATTCTTAGTCTTGAAAATCCTAAATATATAAATGAAAAAATATAAAAAAAAATCCTAAATATATAAATAAAAATAAAAAATAAAAAAATCATGTATAAATTTCTAGCTTAAGCTTTAGGCTTAATGATAAGCAAGAATGAATTAGGTATAAATAGAGCATGAATTAGGTATAAGCCCCACAGAGAAATTAATAGAAATTACGAAAATGTTTGACATATTATTGTTCTGTTGTGTTAATCTTCATAAGATTCACATTACCACGAATCCAGTGATCACTAGTGCCCTATTTATCATATTTATCCATTGCATGCGGATTGCATGGTGCCTCCTCTGAGATGCTTTGATGGGGCACACATATTATAACTAAACTTGAGCCCTGTTGTGTAAGAGCCTCTGTGCCGGAGAGAGTTGGGTGACTGCGTTAAATAATTTTTTTGAATGGCATAACCATGTTATTTTGAACTTCGCTGTGCGTATTTGTGTTTGAGGTTTCCTTCTACTGCTGTTTACAATTTCTGATAAATAAAGACTGAACCAATTTTGATTTTGAAAGATTTTACTCGAAATCCAGGATACAACAATCACATTTCCACATTAATCTAATAAAAACAAAATCTGATCAAAAGCAATTTTATAAAATGAAAAAAACAAAAAAAATAAATTATAAAATGAAAAAAACACATAAAAAATTACTGTGTATCACATTAATAAAAATTACAACGTATCACATTAATAAAAATTACAGCGTAAATATTTTTTATAATAGATACAAATAGAAGAAATATAAAAATATATACTTGTGCATGCGGTTCCATTCTCCAAGGCCCACTAGATCCCGCAAATTTTCGTGACAGTTTTGGAGGAGAGCCAACGCCTTAGGGTCTCAATGGCTGATCCCCACCCACCATAGTTCAGAAGTAGCTTCAGTCGGTAGTCCATTAGAATGCATCGAAGAGACCGACGCCACTTTATGGAAGTGCAACCATTCCAACAGATGATGGAAAGCCTTCACAGTCAAGTCACAATGCCGAACAATGAGCATGAGCGGGCATTCAATTCGCTTTCAAAGCAGGATTTTATATCTAACAAAAACCAATGACATTACAGACGATAACCAATGACATTACAGACGATGTGACAATGAAAAATGAAGAATATGCCAGCATTTTTTGTCTATTAGATTGGAATTTGTAATTAAAAATTTGATTAATTTTTTTTATTAGATTGAAATTTGTAATTAAAAATTTGATTAAACCATTAATTCTAATTACGCCCAAAGGCGTATACCTATTGACAATGGGCAGAATTAATCACCTTTTAATCATAAATTTCAATCTTAGGGTTGGCAATTGAAGATGCTGGCATCCCCCGGATGGGGTGTCAGAGCGCGAAACGTGGCAAAATCTGGGCGATGGCAATGGGCAGCGTGGCATAGAGCCACGTGATGGGCTTGTGTCACAGCCCACCACCCCACCCAGCATTTAAATGCGTCTTAATGCGGCGCGAGGGAGCATTAACGCTCCAGTCCTCCCCTCCTCGATGCAATTTCGAATGGCTCCATTCATTATGTATTGGCTCTACTTGTGTCCGAAGGTGGTAGAGTCCCTCCCACTGCAGTGCAGCTCCCCCTCTGTTAATTTGCGCTGGAATATTACGGTCCCAGGTTTCACCCTTCATCGAGAGCTTTCAGTCTTTGTAGTCGGCTGCACAAGCTTAGCCATGACTCGACCCAGGGGCCGCCCGAGGCGAGGCTCCCCCTGGAAGCCTCGAAGACCCCCGACCACATCCTCTGAATCGACTTCCACCGACTCCTCCCCTCGTCAAAAGTCTCATTCTATCCCTATCTCGCTATGCGCCCCGCAGCTCAATTCCATGGCCATCATATCTCGCACGCCAGTTTCAATTTTGCAGTTGTCTCAAGACCACTCCACGCTTCCGTCCACTTCTACACCCTACCACGACCCCCTCGACAATTTAGATGGTGGTCCCTCTCCCTACAGTCAGCCCAATCGCGCAGGCCCCGGTTTTCATGAGACCGTGGATAAAATGCATTTCACAGAGAGTCTGTCTGCCTTACATAATCTCGTCTTTGAACTTCGGAGTGAGGTAGCGGACCTACAGTACCGCATACAAGCCACAGAAGCCAAGGTGGCAAGTTTCTTGCTAATTATTTCTTCCATGCACGAGGCCTTGTTTGCGGAGCCTGAAGACACCAGCCCACCGACACAACCCGAAGCCACCCAGGAGGAAACCCAGGACGAGATGCAGCAGCCCATGGATTCTAGTCGGGAGCAGGAGAAGCGAAAGGATGAAGACAAGGACCCTGCAAGCAAAGAAGGTGCCAGCGAACAGTGGGACTATGGAGTGACGTATATAGAAGAAGAGCCCTGGCCTGGCGACCTGTCAGCCACATGGCCTACCTACCAGCCAGGTGTTTAATCCTAGTATATGTCTGTTTATTTAGATTATAGTCCTAAAAGACATTCAATATATTTTCTTTTGTCGATGGTTTATATCAAGACTTATATGCTCATGGAACTAAACGGGCTGGTTGGACTGGTTTCCCCACCCTCGGGAAGTCTAGCAAATGCAGCCTGGTTATCACTGTATTTTGGGACTATGTTTCAGACTTTTGAAGGATTTTAATATAATATTATCACTTATTTAAAAAAAAAAAATTGAAGATGGTGGCATATTCTTCGTCGTCCTCTCTAATCAATGGATGAGATTTTGATAAATTAACTTCCGCTCATTTATAAAGACGTACGTTTATGTAATTACTTTTTCACATTTACTAAATAAGATTAAAGAATTACTTGATCACCACCAGATTGCCACGTTCAATGATTAAAAAATAACAACAAAAATTATTGTTCATGGGCGGATGCGTATGGCCGCTTGTGGCCACGTGGATTATGAACTGTGTCGTTTCTTCTCTGTGTGTTTTACACTGCGCCATCATTTTTTTACCGGGGCGAGCGCGTGGATGTAGCAATCGGGACAACATATAAACTGAATATCAAAGCAATCGGGACAATGCGCGCCGTCATTTTTTTCCCGGGGCATCGCGACAATGCGCGCCGTCATTTTTTTACCGGGGCGGGTGCGTGGATGTAGCAATCGGGACAACATATAAACTGAAAGGTAAACCCTAAATATCAAAGCAATCGAGACAATGCAATGCCATGGTACGCAGCTTAACCCATATATATATATATATATATATATATATATATATATATATATATATATATATATATATATATATATATATATATATATATATATATATA
>ML778431.1:127964-138114 GCA_009831015.1 Picea engelmannii
ACACTTAAACAAAGTTTCGAATCATCTTTTTGGTTTTTGTTGAATAAGGTAAATGATGTTTGTTCAAGTTTTTATTGGAATAACAATTTATATGTTGAAAGATAAATGTTGAGCATTTTTTCAAGGTGAAGTCTTTGCTGAACGTATCTTTTAAAGATAACTATAAACGTCATGGGAAATAAAATTGTGTGCAAGAGAAAATATGATTGCACTCGAGATGATACTTTCCAAATCGAACAAAGGAAATAGCTTTATCAGAGAAAGAAACAAGAACGTGCAAATATTGAAGAAATAAACGATGATAATGTCAATAGAGATTTTCGACAAGAAGAAGTTCAACCAGGTATGCATGCACATATGATGATCGAGCACATGACACACATTGGGACTGTATTTAGAAAGTACAAAATTCAAAGTATAGAATTCAAATTAAAAATATTGTAAATAATATAATTGATTGTAATTACAATTTGATGTTTTTCAAAAAACATAAATAGATTTGTCTCATAATGTCGAAGAAGACGTTGAAACCGAAATTAAATCAGAAGACGAATCGCCTATAGGTATGTGTACATAAATTTAGATTAATACAAGATGAACACTCAAGTATATATAACTTAGTGAATTTGTGTTTGGGTTATGTTTTTTAATATAAACTTTAAATTGAAATATGCAGGAGAATCTATCAAGATTGATGATGAAATATTAGAAAATGTTGATACTGACAAATTTGGAAAGAAAAAAGATAAGCATTATATAATATATCGAACTAAGAATACGTATAATACTTATTTCAAAGATGAATCAGTAATAACACAGACTCAACTTTTACTTTCTCTATTGAAGTCAAGAAAGTTAAAAGAAGCTACATCATTATTGGTAATTCAAAATTCGACAAAGGATACAAAGGTGCAACAGAATGTCTTTATCAATATAACTAGTGTATTAAAAGCTTTTGGAAAATCTCGAAAAGAAGATGTCTGTGTTGCACGTAAAACGTTACAAACAACAATTGTTTCAGGGAGCAATAAAAAAGATCGTTTGACACTACACATGGCAAAAACTTTGGGAACGTCAAGAAAAACATTACACAAACATAGAAAAATTCATTTCCAAATAGATGTAAATGATGAATTGGCTTGTTGGACAGTGATTTCTAGACAACCCTACAAATATAGACTTGCAGAAAATGTTAAAGAATTGGCCCGTAATTGTTGGTGGGAAGAATATCGTGTTTCACCACATACAATGGATGTGTTGCATCGAAGAATAACATGAAATCAATATGAATAACATCCAAAACATATATTGCCAATGACACAAATAGAGTTGTTTAATAAATTCAAAGAAGAACACAAAGAAGTTAAAATTTCTATCAATACATTTGTGCAACAAAAACCATGGTTTGTTATACCCATCACTGTCTGTGACACGTGTTGTTGTCATTATCATGTGTATTTTGAGTTGTATTACGACACTTTTTTGGATTTTGGTAAAACTTTATGGCCAGGTTCACCTCCTCCTTCCACAGTTCGTGTTTTTATATCTGAAATTCTATGTGAAAGTGAAGATGATTTATTTTATAAAAAAAAATGTGTTGGTGGAAAGAAATGTGATCGTTGTGGAAATCTAAGTTTGTTTCATTCAAAGTATCATATTGATATGAATGATCAATCATTTTCTAATATAACAGTCAATTGGAAAAGATATGAATATTTGAGCAGCACGACTCCACATTCTTCAAATGTTATTTCCAAAAGGATTGATTTAAAGGTAGATAAAATCTGTTTGATAGAGTTTTTGAAGAAGTTTGAGGAAGAAATCTATAAATACACCAAGCATTCACATAGAGCTCGATGACAAGATCTACAATTCAAACAATCATGTGAAGTGTTTCCACCAGGGACAATTTTGTCTGTAGTTGATTTTGCAGAGAATTACACATTCACTGCATAAAAAGAAATACAGAGTGAATATTATCATTCTGATCAAGTCACTATATTTGTCCACGTTTTATATAGACATTCTCAATGGAGTCTTCCAAGCATAGGAAGCACCAATGACAATCGACATGTTATTAAAGAATGTCACTTTTATATAAGTGATGATCGAACACACGACACACATTATGTACAGCATTGTTTTGATAAATTTTATGATTCATTGAAAGAACGCGAAATCATATTCGATCGACATTGGATATGGTTCGATGGGTGTGCAGGTCAGTTCAAATCTGCATGATCATTCTATTGGTTATGTCGTCTTCATAAAAAATTAAATATTACACATTGTTGGAATTTTTTTGAGACTGGTCATGGAAAAGGAGAGCACGACAGTGCAGGGGAATGTATAAAATGAGCACTTCGAAGGTATCAGCTGAAATCTCATGCCAATCGATTTGAATCCGCTAAACAAGTTGTTGAATGGTGAAACATGGCGCTAAGCCATGAATATAATCCGTCAAGGGATGTGTGCAGGTGTGTTTATATATAAATGTTACATGCCTGTACACAGGATATATAAATTTGAATGTGTTCAAATTTATATTCAATCTTCAATCATTTTCTTGAGAGATTTCAAGTTAACAAGTTCTTGTCTTGTGCAGGTATTTTTGGCATGTTTGAATAGAAGATGTAAATAGATCAATCTCATATGATGCTAGTACAATACCTGGGACAAGAAAAATACATTCAGTTAAAACAAAAAGGTTTCAAAATGGGTTTGCATTTGATAGACGAAATGACTCTTGTTTTTGTTCAGTTTGCATAGACGACTCAGAATCCATAGATATTTGCGAGAACAAAAATGCAGGATATGTTAAATCTTGGAGACATATTGAACTTAATGTAAAATGGAAAATTCCACTTGCAAGCTTAGAGGAGATGCAATCAAATGAAACTATAGTGTCAGTTGATGGCGTTGGAGTTTCTAATCTTGTTAGAGAAGGTAAAATTAAATTATGTTTAAATTTTTTCAAATAACTTGTAGATACATACTTGTGTGATAATCTAACACGAATTAATTGTTGTCCAATATATCCAATTATTTGCAGGAGATGCTTTTGCCGTGATTGCACCTGTAGACAACACTGAAAAATTGAAATATTATTTGATGTGATGCATGGAACAAAAGATGAGGCTATTAGAAGATTTTGATGATAATTGTTTTATATGTGAAAGAGGATCCATTTTATTGAAAGGATATTTTTTTCAAGAAACCCATCAAACCGATACTCATGTTCACTTTCAAGACTACCAGTCAGATGTCACAAGTTGTCAATATAGTCATTTGGTATGTGCAGCGTGCATAAAGTTAATAGAAGTTCAATAAATAAATAAAAAGATAGAAAATGTAAAATGTCCAAAGTCGATCATGAACGAATAATTGAAGATGGAATACCATTATGTAGTTTTTAAACAAACTTGGCACATGTGTACATTCCATAATTTTTAATTTTTCATTGAAAACACATTACAGATTTTGATAACTTGTTTTGACTATCTTCAAACATATTTTCAATTATGATATTTATAAAAAAGATACTATGTAGGAGTGAGACAACAACTTAATGAATTTGCATCTTAGTTAGTGTTAAAATTATGTTCTTGGTATTTAAACAAGAATTAATATAATAACAAGGGAACCACTTATGATGCACCATATTTGAATAAGAGTAAAAGAAGTACTTACAAATTATAGACCCATCGTTATATATCCTTCTAAGCATGCCCCTTTCTAACATTTGGATAAGACTAATCATTTTTAAAGAAAACATAGTATTAGGGCAGCATAATGATATCAAATTCTCATTGGACATCCTGTGATTGGAAATGGATCACATGTTAAGAAAAGTAAAATATATTTTAATGAAGTTTATTCGATGGGGTTTACTTGCTTTAGAATGTTTGAACCCATTCCCATATATGTCTTATAGAGCCGTCCCCTTCAAACCCATAATTTCCAACCATACTCTTTGATTTTCCCCATGTTCATAGAGGGGTACACATGTTGAGAAAGCATATACTAATATATGTAGGGTGATTAAGTCATGTTAATTACAAAAGAGTCCCTTTCACATGAAGTCGTAAAACTTCATGTCCACCTTTTCAAAATATTTATAATTGTTTATTTCACAACAATGTCAATATGAATGATTATATTAAAATATTAATCATATTTGATGAGCCCAATCAAATCCCATCCCTAAAATTTCCACCACTTCCATGACAAACCTTATCTTAGAAAGCTCAAAAGAGCAGTACTAAAAACATAGTACACAATATTAAAAGAAAGAGGTGTTAGCACATAATATATGAATCAATGGTCAAGGTAAATGGCCTATTACAACGAATTGTTCACGTTGCAAACCCATAAATAGAGAACACAATGTTAGGTGGTAGCAAAGTCCATTCTTAAAAACAATTTAGTTACTAAAAACAATGTAAAATTGTAATTTCACTTGAGCTGTCCAATTTTTATAATAACAATTAGGAAATCAAATTATAATTTTAACAAAAATTAAGTTTTCCAATTCCAATAATAACTATTAGAAAGTCATAACTTCAATTAAAACTTTTTATAAATTATAAAATTGTTTTACAGATAGCAATTAAATACTTATGGATTTACAGGTAGCAATTAAATACTATTGTTTTATCTTTTAGGTCATTTTCTTAGTCTTTCATGGATTTATACTCTCTTTTATTCTCATTGCCAAATATTTATGGAAGGAAAAATGAAATCAGCTCTTGAAATTGTTACACCTCAATATTGCTCACTTCGATAAGTGTCGTAAGTGTTGCATGATCCTCTCAACTATCGTAAATGTCGCATGTTCCTTACAACTTTTGAAAGTGTCGCAAGTTGTTCACAAGTGTCACAAATGTTGTTCGAGCATACTTCCATAATAATGACACTAAGGAGGCACTTAAGACATCTCATACACTTGATTTGGAGGAGGGAAATGATTAACTGGAGTCAAGGAACTTTTATCACCTGAGAAGAGCTCTTAAACAAAGGTTTTCAAGGGGAGCGCTCGCTTAGATCAACCTTAGGAGCGCTAATGCTCCCCCATAAGGTCTGAGGGAGAATTATAATGCTTGTCTTCCCCTCAAGAGGAGCGCTATCCATCCTTGGAGCGTTGGCGCCCCCCTCAAGCTTCCTAGGGAGCGTTATATCGCCCTGATGATGCCCCTTTTGAGGGAGTGCTACCTAATCTGGGGCAGTAGTTGGCCCGTTGAGGAGAATAAGGGGAGGATCTTTTAAGTTTAGAAGGCAGTTGCATTCAAATTCTTGGTTCCATCAGGAGATCCCTGATCCAAAGAGAGAATTCCTCAACTTGTTCTAAAGATAACCCAAGAGGTGAAGCTTCTCTCAACCTATATAAGAAAGCTCTATGGTGGTGAAAGGAGGAAGAATTGCTAGCATGAAACCTATGATCTCATAGGAAAGACACAGTCAGTCAAAGGAGAAGTGATCAGTGAAGCTGCTATCATCTAGGTTGTGGATCTTTCAAGCAAGGTTTAGACAAAGGGGACTTGACGAAGCTATCACATTCACATCTACGATTGTAAGTATTCTTGTTGTTATTCTCATTAAAATGACAAGCTTGGCCTATTTCTTTCTAGTTTGTGTCTGATTTTACATGAACTTATAATTGATAGATATATCTATTTTCAAGCTAACATCAATAGAGTAGGAAGCAGTCGTACTTGGTTTGTCTACAGGACTTAGCGAGGAGTGAAAGTCTGGAGCTCGATTTGGAGCGTGCAGGGACAAACATCGATAAAAGGTATTGCTATTATCCTTCCTTCTCATGTGTTAGTTTGTATAGATTTGAAAGGAATTCAGTGTCCACGTTAAGCACTTTCTGTCTTAGAGTAGGGTATATCTCTTTGAGGCAATCTACCTGTCCACAGGGAGATTTTCCTACCACAAAAACTGGCGACTCCACTAGGGAGTCCTCAAATCGAAACTTCTTGTTTTGATTTCTCCTCATAGACCTTGTTTTACCCCTTGATTGTTTCAGACTTGGTTCACTCCTATTTTGATTGGTTTCATGATATGATTGACTCTTTACCCCATCACACTCAGCATGTTTGTCAAAATTTGATTGAATTTTAAGGTTTTTTGGACATTTTTGTGAGTTTTTTGGGCACTAGTGCTCCCCTTCCTTGTTAGCAGGGTGTCAACGCTCCCTTAGAGTGTTGGAAAGATATTTATAATGCCCTGGCGTCCCTTACACCAGAGCACCAACCCCTTTTTTTCTAAAATCTCTTCAAAAATTGCAATTTTTGGAGGTCCAAACCCTGTTTTTTCACTTGTTGAGTTGCTTTGTGATTCAATGATGCTTCTTTTGACCTTTTCCATGCTTCCTCCTGAGAAGTAAACACCTTATTGTTC
Source organism: Picea engelmannii (assembly GCA_009831015.1). Lineage (NCBI taxonomy): Eukaryota > Viridiplantae > Streptophyta > Pinopsida > Pinales > Pinaceae > Picea > Picea engelmannii. The sequence goes on from ML778431.1 coordinate 134,367, forward strand.
ATATTTTATGCCCTTCTTCATTCTTTCTGAGTTTTTGTTGTTGAGAGCTTGAAATCAATCCCTTGCTTTCTTCTCTCCTATCCGACTGAGCGGGAACTCTAGTGAAGGACATTAAAAGTCTGTAACTCTTCTCATTTGGTTCTTTGAGGTCATATGATCCAATCTCTTTCTCCTTCATTTTGCATTTTTGGTTTTATTTCTCTTGTTTGATTGCAAAAGGGTGTGTTGTTTGTACTAAATTTGCATATTCTCGTCTGAATCTCCTTAATCTGAAAGGGTAGTTGGCAGGATAAATTTTGCATTGAATTGATATCATTCACATACAAACGAAAAAAGTACATCTTAGTGATTAGTTTGCATATTAGTTTGCATTTCTGAAATGTTGTAGCATCATATTGGATTTGATTGAGAATAAAATTGATTGAGGGCACTCCTTATCAAGTGTTTGATAGTGAAAATGACTCTTCCTCTTTCCCTTAAATAGGTATTCATTGAAAAGAAACGATTGCTTATCATATTTCATGCATATTTTTGGGAATTGAGTCATCATTCCATCAGTTTCACTTCCGTACACCCTCTGAGTAAACAACAACCATTAAAATCAACGCTTAACTAAAATTTATCAGACTTTTTACACCTTTGTTAGCAAACCTACATTAGTTTAAGGTGTAGGGATTTGGAATAGGTTGAAAGGATAACTTTCCAAAGCTATCGAACAAACTTAGTATCTTGCGGTAGGGAGAGTTAAATCCAATTGTCGTATTAGTCTTCCTGGGATCCCCCTCTCACACAGGGGTTACGCACGAGGTTGCATTCGGGTGAGTTACGGAGATTATCCCTCCGTGGCCCAACTGTTTGTAGTGGTCGGATCGTATATTGGGGATCACTGGAAGGTATACCCACAATGTTGAGTGGAATCCTTTCAAGTTGATTTTGGACTTGTTATCCTGCCCATACGTTCCGATTGAACTGTCGACCGTACCCGCCCAGGGGCTGACTACAAGTTGGTGACCTTAGTAGCCACAATATTTAGGGTCTCACACAAGGTGACAGTGAAGGGAAGTCTTCACGGTACCTGGAACAGACGTTGGTCAAACTCACTCGGGCTCCTTGGAGGGTAAATCCACAATTACTAATTGGAATATTGCACCAAGGCGTAAGTCCGTTAAGTAGGTCGCCAACATAACTAATCCACCCGCTCTATCCCTGCCCCTTCCTATTTTTGATCTCATGACATTGGATTTCATCACCAACTAGTGGTTTCATCGTAGGAAGGTTTGTTTGATTGTTTAGTTATTAGATTCATAGTGTGTGTTGTTTTTTTTACTTAGTGGACCTTAGGTCGAGTCAGTTTTAATGGCATCGAATCCTGGGAGTACCAATGGAGGAACCCCCTCTTCTGGGGAACCTTATAACTTTCCTTCATTTGGAAACTTTGGTCCTCCATATGTTGCCACATTGAGTCTTCCAGGACTCACTATTGGATTACCAGTTTGGTTGTTCCCCACTCCGGTGATCCCGAATCCTCCCAATGTTTCAGTTGCACCTAATACTTTGGATGTCAATACACCACCCATGCATCAACCTCACATCGATTTTTCACCTTCTTCGCCCATTAAGTATCCTTCCATTTCTCCTTCTTTGCCTAGTGAAATCTCTAAAGCAAGTAGCCAGGTTGATCAAAACAAGAAGAAACAGAAAGAGAAGAAGAAGAAGAGCCCAAAACGTACTGAGACCCCAACAACATCAGATGTTGTCTCTAAGAAACCAGTTACTGTTAATAGTAATGGGAGTGTTGATGAGGCCAACAAGATTAAAGTGAAGAATCCAAAACCCAAATTCCCTTGCAGGCTTTGTAAGGGGGACCACTTTCTGAGGGATTGCCCCGGTCTTACCCAGGTCTTAGAAATGTGGTCCTCCACGTCATCGGCCTCTGTCATTCATGTCGATGATACCCCGTCAACTAGTGATGTTCAGTTTGGTAAGAAGAAGAAAACTGTCAAGTTCCCTTGCATGTTATGTAAAGGTAATCATTACTCTCACCTTTGTCCTCGCATGGATGAGGCTTCTTCTCTTTTGGAAAAACTTCAACTTCCAAAAGGTTATCGTAAGATTTCCTCCAACCCATATTTGGTTGATGAACTGGTCAATCCGGTTCCATCCCCGATTTGTCCGGTTGGTAAGGTGGTAAATATAGTTTCCTCCTCGATTGAACCATGAACCCAAGTAGCTGATCTAGTTTCGTCATCCATCAGCCCCACTCTCCTGTTAGAGAGTGACACCAAAGCGGTCGAACCATTTCCACCCGTCGACCCCATTCTTCCCTTGGAGAATGAAACTCAAGTGGTCGATATAGTTTTTCCATCGGTCAATCCCATTCCGCCATTGAGGAATGTCAAAGTGACTGATCCAGTCCCTTCCTCCGTCAGTCCCACTCTTCCTCTGAAGACCACCAAAGTGGTCTATCCAAGTCCACCATTGGTTAATCTGATCCAATCATTAGTCGATCCTACTCCCTTTCTAGAGGGTAAGCCTGATACTGCCCATGTTTTTCTTGTTAATACAGACTCTACCATACCGGGGGGCACTCTTCCTTCTCCTGTGAAACCTCCTCCAAGTAATGAGGCCATCCTTTTTTATTGGGGTGTGTTAACTGGACCTCATCTTCCCTCTCACGTTCCTTTCCATATTACAGTACAGGTTCGTGGTCGGGACGTTCCTCAAACGTCGATAGATGAAGGTGCGTCCGTTAGTATTTTGTCTTTTGTTGCTTGGTACGATTTGGGTTTTCTGCAACTTGCACCAGTTACACAGAATCTGTTATCTTTTAACAAAAGAACTAGTAACTGGTGCAAGTTTCCTGTAACTTTGGGAGGGAAAACTGTCTTTATCGATGTCATGGTAGTCCGAGACCCCTTGGATTTCACTTTACTCCTTGGGCGGGATTATGTCTATGCTATGAAAGCTCTTGTATCCACCCTTTTCCATGTGATATCTTTCCCTCACGATGGAAGAATTGTGACTATTGATCAACTTTCATTCATTGGCCCCAACTGGGTTACCTCCCTAAGTGGTTCTTATATGAAAACAGTATCACCCTCACCGCATTTCAATTATGTGGCGTTGTGTCCCATGACCTCAACTTCCGATGATTTGGATCCGGTAGTTGATATGGTGATCTCTTCGGTAGGTTTATTGGAGTCTGATCTCCTTACTCCTATCACAACCCTCGACATGTGTTCCTCAAGTGATTATCTTCCATCCAGTGAATATCTCTTGGAATCCATGAACGAGTTTTGTCCCTTGACATGGTACCCTTCCAGAGCATTATCCTCTTGGAAGCCATGATCAAGAAGCAGGTCACGAGCATAGTTTCTTTTCTCTGTGGCAAGCTCATTAAAAAATGAAACAGAGGTCACCAACATAGTTTCTCTTTGATCCAGGTGGATATCGGGGGCCACCCATCTTTTCCAAATGACTCAAAACAGTTTTTTGACCATTTTGGAAATTTACTATTTTTAGCAGGTTTTAACTTCCGGGGCCATTTTGAGGGCCTAAATGAAGGTTTTTCAAGATCGAGGTTCTCAATGATAGCCAAAGGAATCATTGAGGCCCCAAAATGAATCTCCTCAACGATACCTTTCCAACGAGCTATCACACGCCTAAAACGGAGATCGTATGCAAAAGTTACGACCCCGGGAAGTTGATGCACCAACTTACCCAAACGGGGCCCACATGAATTTTGGCG
>ML778431.1:159575-172323 GCA_009831015.1 Picea engelmannii
TATATGTCTTGAAGAATTACATTCATTGGAAGCACCAACTTCCTTTGTTTTCCAGCTGCAACTGGAAGGAGGCTCCAACCCCCTAGTTTCTCAGGCTACAACCTGAGGGAAGCTCCAACTCCCCAATTGTCTTGCTACAACCAGAAGGAGGCTACAACCCCCAATGTTCTTCGGCTCCAACCACCTGTCCTTGCCCCGTCTGGCCACTCTGAAGTAGAAGTAGAATGATGGAACCATTGTCACACTATCACTGTGAGATATATCACTATGAACCTGTACCAATAAATCTGAACCATGCATCAACCATGCATCAACCTGTACCTCAACCTGTAATCAACCTGTACCATAAACAAGTGCATCAACCATGCACCAACCTATAATCAACTTGTACCATAAACAAGTGCATCCAACCATGTATGAAGTATGTATCACCCATGTTTCAACTAGTCATCAACTGTGACTCATCAATATGCACCAACATCATCAACTATACACCTCATGTATGTGCGCCAACTCATCAACTACTTGTCTCAACCATGTATTCAACATGTACCACAACCAAAATCTCTCATCAATTTCATCATCCAAATATGATTTGTAGCTTTATAATAGACTTGGTTTATATGATCACATTCCTGCAAACCTTCCTTAACTTTAAAAACAAGAGACTAGCATTTTCATCAAACTTTTCTTTAGTCTCACATGCCTAGTTTTGGATTAGTCAACAACCCTAACTTGAAGTAATCATAACCTTGAACCTATAATGTATAAATATATGAAACTGATACACAATGTTCTTCAATGTGTTTAATGTAATTCCTCCAAGATTCACTACTTGGAACCTCTCAAAAAAGGAGTTGTAGAAAAAATAGCATACCTTGTTGAATTCTGGCTTATTCTAGAGAGCGACCTTGTAGAGCGTGCCCCGCACAAAATATTTGATGAATTGACCTAAAACCAATAAATCGTATACTACAGCCTATACCCTAACCAACACATTTGGTCTCACTGAATGTGGATCTGTTATGAATAAATTATAATGTTTTTACCCGAAACACCTGATTTTGACTAGTTTCAGGACTCGCCACAAACCCTATTTTCCACAGAGTGTAACTCCCAAAATAAAACGACCCAAAAGCTAAAATTTTTACCACAGATACTTGGATATGTTTTCTCACTTTCATATAAATGTAAGGATCTGAATCAGTATATAAAAAAATTTATAGAAAAAATGGTGAGATGACCTGTAAATAACATACCTTAGAAAGCACCATCAAAAGAATTTATCCTTCCTTACATTTTGGCCTTCTTTTCTTCACTTTCCTCAGAATTTTGGCTTAGATATCATTTGTTTACCTCAGAAACCTATATATATTCAATATTCGCAAGTGGGATTCAAATGAGAGTGCCTTGCCTCTTATTTATACTCTCCAAGTATCTTCCTTAAAAACATCTTCTAGGTCACTTGACCCACTTTCCTTATTTTAGGGTTGGGTCCACTTCTAATTTCTCGATTAAATTTATTATTGAAATAATTTATTTTGTATTCACTTTGAATTATAATACACTCATCACTTCACTTTATTATTTACATTTTAAAATCTCTTAAACCACTTTGACTACTTTGACCTTTTGGGGCTTCTAGATGACATATGAGGGTCCTCCAACTTCATAAGGCCATAACTCTCAAACCGTGAGGAGTTATGTGACATTCTACATACCGCCAGAAATGGCATGACATGTACTATCCATATAGAATAGTATTATCTGAAAATATATCATAACTCATACCATTACCCATCAAACAAACTTTGGTCCATTACCCAAACCTGGGGTCTCCAACTTCTCATGGCCATAACTCTTTAACCGTGAGGAATTATGTGTCGTTCCACATACCACCGGAAATGACATGAAAAGAACTATCCATATAGGATATTTTTTCCTGACAAATTCACTTTCCTTCATCTCATTATTCCATAATTAAGCATGGGTTATCTTACTCCACAAAGCATCTTCTCGTGAGGGATTTCACCATAAGGGGACCACTTTGTAGTTCATCCATATTTACTTCTGATCAGCCATGACAAACCAATAATGAGTCATATTTACATCAAACAATATTGGGTCCATTACCCAAACCTTTGTGCTACGGGGCTTTCTTCAAGGGTTGACATCAATGACAACCAACCTTAATAAACATTAATTGCCCAGAGTTATGGAAAATAAGGCAACGGATTTTATATGTTCCACAACAGGGTATGGGATGCATTGGAATTGCATGTATATTTATTGGAAAATGCAGATCGGTTTATTCATCATCTAGATTCGTTACAATCAGATAAGTACGAGGAATCTCTCCAAAGATTCATTGATAATCTACAGATATATAGCATAACTTTTATTTTTAGCAGCAAGATCGATTCTGTAATCCATCCATTTTGTTATGCATTTGCATGTTTAATAGATCAACCAACGATCTTGCAATCTATATGCTTAACTGTTTGACCTTGATTTTTTAACATTGAATTGGATATTTTCATTCCACCGATTGTGATATTAAATGAAATAATCGATTATCACGGAACGTTAACGACTTAGACCTAGAGTACAATAAACTGTTGGGTACGTTTCTCCCCAAAAGCTATAGTTATTATTTTGTAATGTAATTTTTGTTTAATTTTATTTAAAGAAAATCTATAATCTAAATCTTTCCTTCTGAGCTTTATTTTGAAAAATATGCGCACAGAAAATATGATATATATGGTTTCTTTTCTCCTTTAAGGGTAAATTGAAAAATCATGTACACATAAAATTTTATAATGTTGTGGAGGGGAAGCATAAACAAGTACAGATAAACATGAATTCAAGCATGGTAAAACCCTCAAGGTGAGGGAAACATCCACGATACTCGAAATGGAATTATATTGCTCAAAGAATAGAAGATCACAACAAACCAATAGCTCGGAGAGGGTGGGGAGGGATTGAAGCCCCTTGCTTACCATCTGCCTCTCATGCATACATATTTGAATACTTCCTCCTATAGTTACAAGGAACTAACTGCATTAATTACAAGGATATCCATATTATATTCTAGGACTGATTTGTTACAACAACAATCATAATATTAGAAATGAAACTACCATATCCTAATCTTGGAGGTGAATTAGTTGTCACCTTCCAACAATATCCACCTTGACAACAATTTACCTGATACCATGCCATTGTCCATTCATCACCTTCTTGCAAGCTAAAGATAGGTGATATTAGTGCTTCTAAAATACCAAAGTACCCATTTAACTGCATAACATGGATTTATCATGTGACCACTGAAAACACCAAGTGCATGCGAAATATCACATCATCTCATCGCAAACTTTATCCTTCCATGAGACCTATAACCATTTTCTTCTTCATTACTTTGACATAAACCTTAAGAAAGCTGATAATGGAAAGCTAAAAGAATTTTTATTGGTTTCACACTATCCATATTCAATTTCCTGAGTATCTATGTACTCCTATTGTGATAACGAAAAACTTACCATCAATGTCATCTCTGTCTATTTTCAAGTTCAAGATTGTTTTGCTTCTCCCAGATCCTTTATCTCGAATGTCCAAGCATACCAAGTCAACGTGTTGATCTTAGCAATGCTCCTTCTTGCTACAAACATATTTTCAACAATCTAAACACCAATATAGTGAGTACCATAATCAAAATGGTTACACTCACTTCTTGTAAAACTTGGCTCACCATGAAGGAATCGAATATCTTGTACAAATTTTCGTACTCAACTTTCAGACCATAGAATGATTACTTTAGCTTGCAAAAAAATCTATTGTTGCGATCGTGAAAACCTTTAGTGCTCCACCTCGAATATAGCATTCAAAACCTCGACCAAATTTGCCCAAGACTGCCAAGTGAGCCTTTGTCGCTCATCTCGAGGAAACTTACAATGGAGTATCAATTCTCCACCTTGAGATGAACATTCCCTTGACCAAATTCAACCAACCCAGCCAAATAATCCTTCACTGCTCACCTCCAGGAACCTTCTCAATTGAATTGACCAAGCCTTTAAACAAGCTTCATTACATGCAATTTCATGGGCACCTTACCACGGGAAAAACCAATAAACATGGCCCCGAAACCTACAACTATAAACAACAAGGTTTTAACTCATGACTCATGACCCCACCCCTCTTTGGTCTACCTACATATACATCTAGAGTTTTCATAGGTGGCTTCACAAATCAGGGGTATGCAAGCCTTACCATGTCTTACAGTCTATGCCCAATTACATGCAAATTAAAATTACCATTCCACAAAAAATCCTCGATGAATTTATCGTCAATCACCTCGTTTTCTTTTACCATTCCATCCTCTTGTTTTTCTATGCCATGTTATCTACAACCATCGGGTGATCTCTACAATCTTAATATAGAGGAGCATCGATCACCTGCACAAGCGCTTGTTTGTGCGTAGCCTCTATTTCCACCACTACCAGTAGCACCATTCCTCAGTGGGGAAAATATATATATAGAGAGAGAGAGAGATAGGGGATACTGAATTTAATCATGCAAACATGGCACCCATTCATACCAATCAATGGTACGAATAATATTTACAGCATCCCACCAATCATCAAACTCAATGAAATCACAACCAGGACTACCCATTTCAATCACCAATCCATCATGGATGCAACAATTTCACAAGATTGGACAGTGGCGGACTTCCTTTTATCTGGACAAAAGGAAACTTGCAGCATGACATGAAAACTTCTTCAAGTGTGTGTGGAAAAAATCCTAAATAGATTGACTCCTTTCTACCCAACAATGTGACAAATCTCTCTGTAATTTTCACCAAAAAGACTCTCCAAATGCGGCATCTCGTCCTCCAATAGTTCATAGAGGCTAGCCACCTATTTCATGTACATATAATTGTCAATAGCATAGGTTCAAGGAATCCTTGGGATCGTCAAAGAGACCTCAAACCGTGCAAAAACGACCTCATGGAATCGAAACCACGCCTACTTTGCTACCATAATATTGATCTCCACCTTCAGGTTAACCTCATAATTCCATTAAAGGATCACATGAGGCAACACAAAAAAACTACATTGCAAACCTTCCAATTCATGTGAGGGAACAATTTTCGGATAACTCCTATAGATATCGTTGCAAGGTCCTCATAGGCAAATGCAGTTGTCTATGCGAGTATGGTATCCTTGACGAATATCTCATTTTGTTGTTTCTCTATGGCATCAGTCTCCAAAGCAGGTAGGTGAGGATCCCCTTGGCCTTTGTCACCATTTCTTCGGACGCTCTCGTCTGAGCAGATATCATGTTCTAGGAGGTGGACCCTGTGATGCTAGGGATCAGGTGACGACCATGACTTGGCATTTCTGTTGGGAAAACAAAAGAGCCAACACATGCCCGTTGCCTCCAATTTTTCAGACCACCACATCCTCTAGCTTGTCCCATCTCAATACCACACAATGCTTGATTCACTACTTCCCATTCTAGCGTACCACTTGAAACATCCACCAATGACAACATATCTGCATCCAAAATAGTTCTTCAAAAAATAACCATGGACAGGCCACTCGTGTCTCTCTAAATGATTTGGTAGATAAAACAATGAACAATTCATCCAATCCCACAAGGGATTTTCTCAGGAATTCTCTGCAGAATCCCTTTGAATGGGTGCTAGACCTGTGACTACTTCCAAACAAACCTTTTAATACTCTTTCCTTAAACGTACCATTGCAATCTGGTGGGATATATTCTCAGGAACGATTCTACATGCACATAGATTCTCTCCATGCGAACCCTACATGCCTGGAAATCTTTCCTCAGTCGCAATTCTCTTTCACATGGACACTCAAATGTGGCAACCCTCTAATCGCCACACCTAACAACATATCACCCTTACATACAACAAATATAGATCCACCTCTGAACACGACTCTTCACACACAAACTCCCATGTCCTCAGCAATAACAGCGTGCCTCATACAACCTCTAATATTTCCACTAGTGACTAGATCTTTGCATCTCTTATGCAACACTACACAGATCGCCAAGGGATTCACGCGGCACATTCAAAGGTAGAAACCTCCAACCATCCGAGCAGCATATCTTCCTTTGTCATTTTTCTTTTCATGGAACTCCACACAAGGCTATGATACCACTTGTTGTGCAGCGGAAGCATAAACAAGTACAAAGAAACACGAATTCAAGCGCAAAATAGAAATCACACAACAGACACCATGATTTTACGTGAAAAAACCCTCAGGGTGAGGGAAACATCCACGGGACAATGGAAATGGCATTATATGTATCAAAGAACAAGAGATTACAACCAACCAACAACTTGGAGAGGGCTTGAAGCCCCTTGCTCACCATCTGCCTCTCAAGCATACATATTTGAATCCTTCTTCCTACAGTTACAAGGAACTAACTCTATTAATTACAAGGATATCCATTTTTTATTCCAGGAATGTTTTTTTACAAAAACAATCATAATATTAGGAATGAAACTATTGTATCCTAATCTTGGACGTGAATTCGCTATCACCTTCCAATAGATATATATGGTTTATTTTCTCTTATAAGGGTAAATAACCTAGTTTGTTTGGATATGGTTTTGAAATATAAATAGTTTTAATTACCAAGGTGAATTTGTTATCACCTTCCAATAGATATATATAGTTTTTTTTCTCTTATAAGGGTAAATAACCTAGCTTGTTTGGATATGGTTTTGAAATATAAATAGTTTTAATTACTACTTGTGTTTTTGTGTGTTTATAGGGGTTTAAAATGGAACCTAGGGTTATAAGACGTTGTTGCATTGATTCCACATGTACCAGGATCTAAATAAGGCACTAATCATTATATTGCTACATGTGATTACAAACCCTAGTTTAGTTTACTCTCTCTCTCTCTCTTCCAATGCTTGGTGTTAGTCTAGGACCTTTTTATTTTCATCTTCATTTACAATCACTATCTAGCTTAACATTGTGCATCTTAACCAAAAATCATCACCTAACATAGTCATTGTTGCAATTTTTGCATTTTCAACCATTAGGACTTGCTAACTTGCATCTAATTAACATAGTTTAATTATCTTTCTCTCAAGAAATTATTGGGTTATGGTTTGTTAACATTTTAGTTAATGTTTGACACATATTTCTCATTTCATCTCACCAATTCAAGATTACTTACCTGTTGTTATAAAATTATTATATATTGAATTATTTATTATCTTATTCAATTTTTTCTATAACCATAATATTTTGTTAGATAATTAGTGTTTTGTAACCCTTAAATAACCCTTTAATCTTGATAGATCTCTTATTCCACCTTAGAAACACTCCTCATACTGTCACATGCTTAATTCACCTTGACTTTACCTTAAACCTTACCGGGAGAATAATATAATCCATTAACCAAGATGAGAGGTTGGAGACTTGCCTTAGCTTGTTATAGGATCCTTTTATAAAGTTATCAACTCAACTTAATAAAAAAAACATGATACAAAAAGATAAAAATAGTTTAAAATAAAAAACCATCATAAATATTTACTCGACATGGAAAGGGATACCTGTAAAATTACGCGACACAATATTGAAAAATAGGGCTATTATATTGAATATGTAGCTAACTAAAAACGTTCGCTAGTTATTTTTCTGATACATAATTTTATTATGATTCGATTCCAACTTAGAAGGTGGCAGATTTTGCCACTGGCTGCCTACAGGGTATCACAAGCTGTAGGAGCGAAGGAGAGAACGTTCGCTGTTATTTTTCTGATACAGAATTTGATTATGATTCGATTCCAACTTAGAAGGTGGCAGATTTTGGCTGTGCTGCCTACAGGGTATCACAAGCTGTAGGCGCGAAGGAGAGACATTGGGTCCTTTACCCAAACTTTTGTGCTACAGGGATTTTTTCAAGGGTTGACATCAATGACAACCAACCTTAATCAATATTATTCGCTCCGAATTATAGAAAATAAGGCAACGAATTTGATATGTTCCACAACAGGGTACGTTGTTGTGTACGTGATGCATTGGAATTGCATGTATATTTATTGGAGGATGCAGATCAAGATTCCTTACAATTGGATAAGTCCGAGGAATCTCTCCAAAGCTTCATTAATAATCTACAGATATATAGCATAACTTTTATTTTTAGCAGCAAGAGCGATTCTGGAATCCATCCATTTTGTTAACTGTTTGCATGTTTAATAGATCAACCAGCGATCTTGCAATCTATATGCTTAATCGTTTGACCTTGATTTTTTAACATTGAATCGGATATTTTCATTCCACCGATTGTGATATTAAATGAAATAATCAATTATCACGGAACGTTAACGACTTAGACCTAGAGTACAATAAACTATTGGGTACTTTTCTCCCAAAAAGTTATAGTTATTATTTTGTAATGTAATTTTTTTTTAATTTTATTTAAAGGAAAGATCTATAATCTAAATCTTTCCTTTTGAGCTTTATTTTGGAAAATATGTGCACAGAAAATATGATATATATGGTTTCTTTTCTCTTATAAGGGTAAATTGAAAAATCATGTACACGTAAAATTTTATAATGTTGTGGAGGGGAAGCATAAACAAGTACAGATAAACATGAATTCAAGCATGGTGAAACCCTCAGGGTGAAGGAAACATCCACGAGACTGGAAATGGTATTATATTGCTCAAAGAACAGGAGATCACAACAAACCAATAGCTCGGAGAGGGTGGGAGAGGGCTTGAAGCCCCTTGCTCACCATACATATTTGAATACTTCCTCCTGCAGTTACAAGGAACTAGTTACAAGGAACTAACTGCATTAATTACAAGGATATCTATATTCTATTCTAGGAATGATTTGTTACAACAACAATCATAATATTAGGAATGAAACTACCGTATCCTAATCTTGGAGGTGAATTAGTTGTCACCTTCCAACAATCTCCACCTTGACAACAATTTACCTGATACCATGCCATTGTCCATTCACCACCTTCTTGCAAACTAAAGATAGGTGATACTAGTGCTTCTAAAATACCAAAGTACCCATTTCACTGCTTAACATGGATTTTTCATGTGACCACTGAAAACACCAAGTGCATGTGAAATATCACATCATCTCATCACAAACTTTATTCTTCCATGAGACCTATAACCATTTTCTTTTTCATTACTTGGACATAAAACTTAAGAAAGCTGATAATGGAAAGATAAAATAATTTTTATTGGTTTCACACTATCCATATTGAATTTCCTGAGTATCTATGTACTCCTGTTGTGATAAACAAAAACTTACCATCCATGTCATCTCTGTCTATTTTCATGCTCAAGATTGTTTTGCTTCTCCCAGATCCTTCATCTCGAACGAGCATACTGAGTCGACATGTTGATCTTAGCAATGCTCCATCTTGCTACAAGCATATTTTCAACAATCTAAACACCAAGATAGTGAGTACCATAATCAAAATGGTTACACTCACTTCTTGTAAAACTTGGCTCACCATGAAGGAATCGAATATCTTGTACAAATTTTCGTACTCAAGTTTCAGACCATACAATGATTACTTGAGCTTGCAAACAAATCTATTTTTGCGATTGTGAACACCTTTAGTGCTCCACCTTGAATATAGCATTCAAAACCTCGACCAAATTTGGCCAAGACTGCCAAGTGAGCCTTTGTCGTTCACCTCGAGGAAACTTACAATGGAGTATCAATTCTCCACCTTGACATGAACATTCCCTTGACCAAATTCGACCAACCCAGCCAAATAATCCTTCACTGCTCACCTCCAAGCACCTTCTCAATGGAATTGACCAAGCCTTTAAACAAGCTTCATTACATGCAATTCCGTGGACACCTTACCATGGGAAAAACCAATAAACATGGACTCGAATGCTACAGCTATAGACAACAAGGTTTTAACTCATGATTCATGACCCCACCCCTCTTCAATCTACCTACATATACATCTAGAGTTTTCATAGGTGGCTTCACAAATCAAGGGTATGCAAGCCTTACCATGTCTTACAGTCTATGCCTAATTACATGCAAATTAAAATTACCATTCCACAAAAAATCCTCGGTGACTTTATCGTCAATCACCTCATTGTCGTTTACCATTCCATCCTCTTGTTTTTCCATACCATGTTGTCTATAACCATCGGGTGATCTCTACAATCTCAATATAGAGGAGCACCGATCACCTGCACAAGTGCTTGTTTGTCCATAGCCTCTATTTCCACCACTACCAGCAGCACCATTCCTGAGTGGGGAAAATATATATAGAGAGAGAGAGATAGGGGATACTGAATTTAATCATGCAAACATGGCACCCATTCATACCAATCAATTTTACGAATAATATTTACAGCATCCCACCAATCATCAAACTCAATGAAATCACAACCAGGACTACCCATTTCAATCACCAATCCATCATGGATGCAACAATTTCACGAGATTGGACAACGACAAACTCCCTTTTATCTGGACAAAAGGAAACCTACAACATGACATGAAAAATTCTTCAAGTGTGTGTGGCAAAAATCCTAAATAGATTGACTCCTTTCTACCCAATAGTGTGAGAAATCTCTCTGTCATTTTCACCGAAAAGACTCCCCAAATGCAGCATCCCATCCTCCAATAGTTCATAGAGGCTAGCCACCTATTTCACGTACATATAATTGTCAGTATCATTGGTTCAAGGAATCATTGGGATCGTCAAAGAGACCTCAAACCGTGCAAAAACGGCCTCACGGACTCGAAACCATGCCTACTTTGCTACCATAATATTGATCTCCACCTTCAGGTTAACCTCATAATTCCATTAAAGTATCACATGAGGCAACACAAAAAAACTACATTGCAAACCTTCCAATTCATGTGAGGGAACAATTGTCGGATAACTCCTATAGATATCGTTGCAAGGTCCTCATAGGCAAATGCAGTTGTCTATGCGTGTATGGTATCCTTGATGAATATCTCATTTTGTTTTTTCTCTATGGAATCAATCTCCATAGCAGGTAGGTGAGGATCCCCTTTCCCTTTGTCACCATTTCTTCCGACGCTCTCGTCTGAGCAGATATCATATTCTATCAGGTGGACCCCATGATGCTAAGGATCGGGTTATGACCATGACTTGGAATTTCCGTTGGGCAAACACAAGAGCCAACACATGCCCGATGCCTCCAATTTTGCAGCCCACCACATCCTCTAGCTCGTCCCATCTCAATACCACACAATGCTTCATTCACTACTTCCCATTCTAGCGTACCACTTGAAACATCCACCAATGGCAGCAGATTTGCATCCAGAACAGTTCTTCAAAAAATAGCCATGGATAGGCCACAACAGTTCTTCAAAAAATAGCCATGGATAGGCACTCCTGTGTCTCTAAATGATCCGGTAGATAAAACAATGAACAATTCATCCAATCTTACATGGGATTTTCTCAGGATTTCTCTGCAGAATCCCTTTTAACGGGTCCTATGTTAGAAATAGTAATTACTCACTACATGCAAGGCTTTTCTGCTTTTACCAGAGTTAGAGTTTTATTCTATTTTCGACTGCATGCTTTTACGCATGACTATAAACCATTGTAAATCTATACATTCATGTGAATAGTTAGATGGCTGGAGAATCAAGCCCTTTCATTTTCTGCGTGTATATTTCGATTCTTTATGCTCTGCATATTCTATCATGGTATCAGAGCGCTGAGGGAGAGTGCGCCCAGATTGGATCGAGTATTTCCTATCGAGAAGGAAAGAGTCGATTATTCTCAAGAGAGGCAAATCACGTCTGCGTGAGAGGGAGTGGAGCATCGGCTGTTGCGCTGTGCTGCTGGATGGTCGCACTGAGATCACTGTTGGTGCTTCTGGAGCACACGAAGGCCGAGAGGCAGATCACTGTGAGGAAGAGAGGTGCGCGACCTGCATGGCGTGGAGAACCTGGGTGGAGTTGAGCGTAGAGTCACGGGAGTGAGAGCCGCGGGAGTGAGGTGTGAACATTGTAGACGTTCGCAGGTCTCCCCTATGCAAGGGTGCGGGGGAATACAACTCGTCCTTCACGCATAAAAAATTTTAAAATTCCCACAGCTGGAGTGAGCGTGGGGTGCGAATTTTTGAAAAATTTCCGCAGCCGAAGTGAACGTAACAAAACGTGAAGAAAAATTCGTGAGCGAGAAGATCCGTGGACATTTCTGTGTCTACGCGTGGAAAACATTGGATGGCGTGAGAAAATCTTCAGCGTGAGTTTAATTCTGCTAAAGATTGCATGCGTGGATACCGGTAAGCCTTTTCACAGAGTGGAAAGCGCCACGATCCATCCAAGGATCAAAAGGAGCTCGTTCCTTCACAGAGTGGAGAACGAAAGTTTGTAATTTTTACGAGATGGAAAACTTTCTGAAGAACATGCCGGCCCCGATATTGACCGGCACCAATTACAGTCTGTGGGCACACAAGATGAAGACCGTTCTTCTTCTTAATGAGGTATGGGACGTGGTGGAGTCTGAGTTCATAACGCTCGCAGCGACCGCCCTTACCGCTCTATCAGCTGACGCCCTGAAGGCGTACAAATAACTTCAGCACAAGGATCTGCAAGCCAGATGCCTAATCGAAGGATGCATGGAGGAATCCATCCTCACACGCATAACAGGTGCGAAAAATGCGCATCAATCTTGGAAAATTCTGGAAACCACTTACAAGGGCACTGACCGAGTC
>ML778431.1:203115-217507 GCA_009831015.1 Picea engelmannii
TCTATAATAGACTTGGTGTATATGATCACATTCCTGCAAACCTTCCTTAACTTAAAAAACAAGAGACTAACATTTTCATCAAACTTTTCTTTAGTCTCACATGCCTAGTTTTGGATTAGTCAACAACCCTAACTTGAAGTAATAATAACCTTGAACCTGTAATGTATAAAGAAATGAAACTGATGCACATTGTTCTTTGTGTTTAATGCAATTCCTGCAAGTTTCACTACTTGGAACCTCTCAGAAAAGGAGTTGTAGAAAAAATGACATACCTTGCTGAATTCTGGCTTATTCTAGAGAGCGACCTTGTAGAGCATGCCCCGCACAACATTTTTGATGAATTGACCTAAAACTGTTACACAGTATACTATAGCCTGTACCCTAACCAACACATTTGTTCTCACTGAATGTGGATCTTTTATGAAGAAATTATCACATTTTTACCCGAAACACTTGATTTTGACTAGTTTCAGGACTTGCCACAAACCCTATTTTCCACAGAGTGTAACTCCCAAAATACAACAACCCACAAGCTGAATTTTTTACCACATATACTTGGGTATGTTTTCTCACTTGTGTAGCAATTTCAAGATCTGAATCATTATATAAAGAAAGTTATAGTGAAAATGGTGAGATGACCTGTAAATAACATACCTTAGAAAACACCATCAAAAGAATTTATCCTTCCTTGCATTTCGGCCTTCTTTTCTTCATTTTCCTCAGAATTTTGGCTTAGATATCATTTGTTTACCTCCGAAACCTATAGATATTCAATATTCTCAAGTGTGATTCAAATGAGAGAGCCTTGCCTCTTATTTATACTCTCCAAGTAGCTTCCTTAAAAACTTCTAATTTCTCCATTAAATTTATTTTGTATTCAATTTGAATTATAATACACTCATCACTTCACTTTATTATTTACCTTTTAAAATCTCTGAAACCACTTTGACTACTTTGACCTTTTGGGGCTTCTAGATGACATATGAGGGTCCTCCAACTTCATAAGGCCATAACTCTCAAACCGTGAGGAGTTATGTGACGTTATACATACCACTAGAAATGGCATGACATGTACTATCCATATAGAATAGTATTATCTGAAAATACATCATAACTCATAATGTTACCCATCAAACAAACTTGGGTCCATTACCCAAACCTGGGGTCTCCAACTTCTCATGGCCATAACTCTTTAACCGTGAGGAATTATGTGTCGTTCCACATACCAATAGAAATGACATGAAAATAACTATCCATCTAGGATATTTTCCCTGACAAATTCACTTTCCTTCATCTCATTATTCCACAATCAAGCATGGGTTCTCTTACTCCACAAAGCATCTTCCCATGAGGGATTTCACCATAAGGGGACCACTTTGGAGTTCATCCATATTTACTTCTTATCAGCCATGACAAAACAATAATGAGTCATATTTACATCAAACAATATTGGGTCCATTACCCAAACCTTTGTGCTACGGGGATTTGTTCAAGGGTTGACATCAATGACAACCAACCTTAATCAACATTAATTTCCTAGATTTATGGAAAATAAGGCAACAGATTTGATATGTTCCACAACAGGGTACGGGATGCATTGGAATTGCATGTATATTTATTGGAGGATGCAGATCAATTTATTCATCATCTAGATTCGTTACAATCGGATAAGTACGAGGAATCTCTCCAAAGCTTCATCGATAATCTACAGATATATAACATAAATTTTATTTTTAGCAGCAAGAACGATTCTGGAATCCATCCATTTTGTTAACCGTTTGCATGTTTAATAGATCAACCAATGATCTTGCAATCTATATGCTTAATCGTTTGACCTTGATTTTTTAACATTGAATCGGATATTTTCATTCCACCGATTGTGATATTAAATGAAATAATCAATTATCACGGAACATTAACGACTTAGACCTAGAGTACAATAAACTATTGGGTACTTTTATCCCGGAAAGTTATAGTTATTATTTTGTAATGTAATTTTTTTTTTAATTTTATTTAAAGAAAATCTATAATCTAAATCTTTCCTTTTGAGCTTTATTTTGAAAAATATGCGCACAGAAAATATGATATATATGGTTTATTTTCTCTTATAAGGGTAAATTGAAAAATCATGTACACATAAAATTTTATAATGTTGTGGAGGGGAAGCATAAACAAGTACAGATACACATGAATTCAAGCATGGTAAAACCCTTAGGGTGAGGGAAACATCCACGAGACTGGAAATGGCATTATATTGCTTAAAGAACATGAGATCACAACAAACCAATAGCTCGGAGAGGGTGGGAGAGGGCTTGAAGCCCCTTACTCACCATCTGCCTCTCACGCATACATATTTGAATACTTCCTCCTACATTTACAAGGAACTAACTGCATTAATTACAAGGATATCCATATTCTATTCTAGGAATGATTTGTTACAACAACAATCATAATATTAGGAATGAAACTACTGTATCCTAATCTTGGAGGTGAATTAGTTGTCACCTTCCAACAATCTCCACCTTGACAACAATTTACCTGATACCATGCCATTGTCCATTCATCACCTTCTTCCAAGCTAAAGATAGGTGATACTAGTGCTTCTAAAATACCAAAGTACCCATTTCACTGCTTAACATGGATTTATCATGTGACCACTGAAAACACCAAGTACATGTGAAATATCGCATCATCTCATCGAAAACTTTATCCTTCCATGAGACCTATAACAATATTCTTCTTCATTACTTGGACATAAAGCTTAAGAAAGATGATAATGGAAAGATAAAAGAATTTTGATTGGTTTCACACTATCCATATTTAATTTCCTGAGTATCTATGTACTCCTGTTGTGATAACCAAAAACTTACCGTCAATGTCATCTCTTTCTATTTTCATGCTCAAGATTGTTTTGCTTCTCCCAGATCCTTCATCTCAAATGTCCAAGCATACTGAGTCAACATGTTGATCTCAGTGATGATCCTTCTTGCTAAAATCATATTTTTAACAATCTAAACACCAATATAGTGAGTACCATAATCAAAATGGTTACATTCACTTCTTGTAAAACCTGGCTCACCTTGAAGGAATCAAATATCTTGTAGAAATTTTTGTACTCAAGTTTCAGACCATACAATCATTACTTGAGCTTGCAAACAAATCTATTGTTGTGATCGTGAACACCTTTAGTGCTCCACCTCAAATATAGCATTCAAAACCTCGACCAAATTTGGCCAAGACTGCCAAGTGAGCCTTTATCGTTCACCTCGAGGAAACTTACAATGGAGTATAAATTCTCCACCTTGATATGAACATTCCCTTGACCAAATTCGACCAACCCAACCAAATAATCCTTCATTGCTCACCTCCAGGAACCTTCTCAATGGAATTGACCAAGCCTCTAAACAAGATTCATTACATGCAATTTCATGGACACCTTACCACGGGAAAAACCAATAAACATGGACCCGAAACCTACAACTATATACAAAAAGGTTTTAACTCATGACTCATGACCCCACCCCTCTTCAGTATACCTACATATACATCTAGATTTTTCATAGGTGGCTTCAAAAATCAGGGGTATGTAAGCCTTACCATGTCTTACAGTCTATGCCCAATTACATGCAAATTAAAATTACCATTCCACAAAAAATCCTCGGTGACTTTATCGTCAATCACCTCGTTGTCGTTTACCATTCCATCCTCTTTTTTTGCCATGCCATGCTGTCTACAACCATCGGGTGATCTCTGCAATCTCAATATAGCGGAGCACCGATCACCTGCACAAGTGCTTGTTTGTGTGTAGCCTCTATTTCCACCACTACCAACAACACCATTCCTCAGTGAGGAAAATATATATATAGAGAGAGACAGAGACAGGGGATACTGAATTTAATCATGCAAACATGGAACCCATTCATACCAATCAATTGTACGAATAATATTTACAGCATCCAACCAATCATCAAACTCAATGAAATCACATCCAGGACTACCCATTTCAATCACCAATCCATCATGGATGCAACAATTTCACAAGATTGGACAACAACAGACTCCATTTTATCTGGACAAAAGGAAACCTGAAGCATGACATGAAAACTTCTTCAAGTGTGTGTGGCAAAGATCCTAAATAGATTGACTCCTTTCTACCCAACAGTGTGACAAATCTCTCTGTCATTTTCACCAAAAAGACTCTACAAATGCGGCATCCTGTCCTCCAATAGTTCATAGAGGCTAGCCACCTATTTCACGTACATATAATTGTCAGTATCAAATAATTGAAGTGATGAGTGTATTATAATTCAAATTGAATACAAAATAAATTTAATGGAGAAATTAGAAGTTTTTAAGGAAGCTACTTGGAGAGTATAAATAAGAGGCAAGGCTCTCTCATTTGAATCACACTTGAGAATATTGAATATATATAGGTTTCGGAGGTAAACAAATGATATCTAAGACAAAATTCTGAGGAAAGTGAAGAAAAGAAGGCCGAAATGCAAGGAAGGATAAATTCTTTTGATGGTGCTTTCTAAGGTATGTTATTTACAGGTCATCTCACCATTTTCACTATAACTTTCTTTCTATAATGATTCAGATCCTGAAATTTCTATGCAAGTGAGAAAACATATCCAAGTATCTGTGGTAAAAAATTCATCTTGTGGGTTGTTGTATTTTGGGAGTTACACTCTGTGGAAAATAGGGTTTGTGGCGAGTCCTGAAACTAGTCAAAATCAAGTGTTTCGGGTAAAAACGTGATAATTTCTTCATAAAAGATCCACATTCAGTGAGACCAAATGTGTTGGTTAGGGTACAGGATATAGTATACTGTGTAACAGTTTGAGGGAAATTCATCAAAAATGTTGTGCGGGGCATGCTCTACAAGGTCGCTCTCTAGAATAAGCCAGAATTCAGCAAGGTATGTCATTTTTGCTACAACTCCTTTTCTGAGAGGTTCCAAGTAATGAAACTTGCAGGAATTGCATTAAACACAAAGAACATTGTGCATCAGTTTCATTTCTTTATACATTACAGGTTCAAGGTTATTATTACTTCAAGTTAGGGTTGTTGACTAATCCAAAACTAGGCATGTGAGACTAAAGAAAAGTTTGATGAAAATGCTAGTCTCTTGTTTTTTAAGTTAAGGAAGGTTTGCAGGAATGTGATCATATACACCAAGTCTATTATATAGCTACAAATCAGATTTGGATGATGAAATTGATGAGAGATTTTGGTCATGGTACATGTTGAGTACATGGTTGAGACAAGTAGTTGATGAGTTGGCGCACATACATGAGGTGTATAGTTGATGATGTTGGTACATATTGATGAGTCATAGTTGATGAGTAGTTGACACATGGTTGGTACATAATTCATACATGGTTGGATGCACTTGTTTATGGTACAGGTTGATTACAGGTTGGTGCATGGTTGATGCACTTGTTTATGGTACTGGTTGATTACAGGTTGAGGTACAGGTTGATGCATGGTTGATGCATGGTTCAGATTTATTGGTACAACTTCATAGCGGTATATCTCACAGTGATAGTGTGAAAGTGGTTCCATCATTCTAATTTTACTTTAGAGTGGAAGGATGGGGCAAGGACAGGTGGTTGGAGTCGAAGAACATTGGGGGTTGTAGCCTCCTTCTGGTTGTAGCAAGACAATTGGGGAGTTGGAGCTTCCCTCAGGTTGTAGCCTGAGAAACTAGGGGGTTGGAGCCTCCCTCTAGTTGTAGCTAGAAAACAAAGGAGGTTGGTCCTTCCAATGAATGTAATTGTTCAAGACATATAAGAAAAAGCATTCCGTGGTTTTCTCCCAATTTGGGTTTCCACGTAAAACACTAGTGTACTGTGTATATGTGTGATTGTTTATTTCTTGTTGCTCATTATTGGATAATAATTCTACATTGATATAACATTTGAAGAAAAAGGATTATAATTACGCTATTACTGATTCACCCCCCCTCTCAGTAATCCAACAATTTGTATCAGAGAAGGTTCCTTCAGAAATCAGTTTAACCACCGAAAGGTAGATCATGGAGAGTACCAACTCGTATAAAAATGGAATACCACAGTTTGATGGACAAAAGTATGCTTTTTGGAGCATAAGGATGAAGACATATATACAGGCACATAGATTTCAAGGTTGGCAATCAATTGTAGATGGATACACAACACCAACAGTTCCACCAACAAATGACAAAGCAGTGAAACTCGGTGAGAATAATTCCAAAGCCATAAATGCACTTTTGAATGGTTTCAGTGATACAATATTCACCAAAGTTGCACATTGTAAATCTACTAAAGAGATTTGGGACAAGCTTCGAAATATTTATGAAGGAGATTCAAAAGTCAAAGAAGCAAAGCTTTAAACTTACAGAGGTCAGTTCGAACAACTAAAAATGAAGGAAGATGAAGATATCGCAACCTACTTCTTATGAGTCGATGAAATAGTGAATGCAATCATAGGATTGGGAGAAGAAATCGAAGAATCTGTAATTGTTCAAAAGGTACTAATATCTCTTCCTATGAGATTCAACCCTAAGATATCAACACTAGAAGAAAGATCTGATATAAACTCAATAAGAATGGATGAACTGCATGGAATCTTCACAACATATGAGATGAGAACTGAACAGGAAAATCCATATGTAAAAGAAGTAGCCTTCAAAGAATCCAAAATATCAAAGAAAAAGAAAAAGGAACAAGAAGAATATAGCAGCAGTAGTGATGTCTCGGAAGATGATGAAAAAGTGGCCAACTTCATCAAAAGACTGAACAAAGGAACCAATGGTAAGTATAGAGGTAAGCTTCCTTTAATTTGTTTTAATTGTGATGGTATTGGTAATTTTCCTAACAAATGTCCTCATAAGAAAAAGAGAAATGATGAAGGGTTAAATCACAGAGGTGGGTTACACTTTCATGACAATCAGGTCTCCAAAATTCCGAAAAAGAAAATTTCAGTCGAACTGATAATATTTTTCGGCCGAAAGATATTGTTTTCGGCTGAACTATTTTTCGGCTGAAAAAATGACGTAGTAGTGGTCTTCCCTAACACCCCACAGGGTCTCTTCACCTGACCTCCTGCTCACAGGATCGCTCTTATCCCTTATCTTCGAGCCGAAGCGGCTCTTTATGTCCCCTACTGGAATCCCTGTCGAATGCCCGATCCACAGGTCCTTTCACTCACCCTGTCATGGCCTCTGCATCTAACCGTGGTTATCCCCGACTCTCTATCGGGGTTCGGGGTTTCGCACTTCCTGTTGTTGAGAGTCCCTATCCTCTCGATTCCCCGATCACCAATGAGCTCCTTTTCTCCATGTGCTGGCCCCCCTGGCTCAGCTCCCACCATATGACCACTACCTCCTCAACCGTGGCCTTACCTCCTATCGCGACTTCGCTATGGCCCACACTATCCTCCAATGGTCGAAATATCGCTTATCGCAATATCGCGATCTTCGTGGCCAAATCCTTGAGTCTTTTATCGTGAGACCCCGATACACGATCCCACGTGCAGATCTGACGGTTCTCCTACGGCCCAGATCCAATGGCTATTCTTCTTCTCGCTCCTCGCGCCTTCGCGACTTGGAGTAACCAATGCTTGGGCTCTCACCCTACGAACTCCCGAGTTCGTGAGATCTCTCGATCTCTGCCACCTATCCTCTTCATATGGATGGCTCTTGATCCTCTCTCCCTTTCGCTGCTTTGTGTCCTCGTGCTTCGCTACTTTTAACACCAAATCCTCAGCCCTTCTACTCACGAGATCCCGACAGGCGATGTGCCACCTATCCGCTTGCCGACGCCTATGGCCCCACACTATTCTCGAGTGCCGATATCCCGATATGACGTCAGCTAGGCCCCACAACATGGAGCTCTCGCCTCTTCGCCACTCATGAAGTCGAATGACTTCCTCTTCCAACCTCCGGTGCCCGAGTCCCTGATGTGGGTAATCTTGTGACACGCATCCGTTCCCAAACGAACGGTCCATATCCTCCGTCAAGATGACAACTGGCTCCCACTACAGCTCTTCCTTCAACCCGCTATGCTGACAGTTGTCCCCCACTGATCGAGGTTTCACGGATCACGATTTCAAAATGCATGAACCACTTGTCACCGAGATCCCTGATATCCCGATGAACTCCAAACACCGATGGATTGACTGCTTGTCGGGACTTCCTCTGATGGCGCAGATCTCTACCACGTGTCCACTGAATGAACGGCCTCGATTATGTCGAGATTTTGAGACTTTCGATGTCCCGGTTCTCTTTTCCTCAGGAGCTTCGATTTCTCGATGGCTGCTATGCCGACTCGCTCCAAATCTCCGACACCTGTCCCTCTTGAATGGAAGGCTCCGATTATATCTGGGTTTTCAACTTGGATTTCCCCCTATCCCTTCACCACGGTAATTTCGATTTCCTGATGCGCCAAAACTATGATGGCACTTGATCTCCGCCACATGTCCTTGCTAATGGACGGTCCAGATCTCGTCGGGATTTCGCAACTTGCGAAGTCTCAATTCTCTTTCCCTCGAGACTCCCGATTTCCCGATGGCCGATATCCCGACTACTAAACCCCATGCAACTTCCGTAGATCCTACGGCTATCGGGTTTTCTTCTCAGATCTGACAACCCAGACCTATTCTTTTGTGCGCTCCTCTTCCAGAGGCTAAACTATGCGCAACTCCTCCTGATCCAACGACTTACGGGATTTCTGAGTGAGATCCGACGGCTGTCGGTCTCCTCCTTATATAGGCTCCTCCCTGGATGCAAACTCTTTGACGATCCAGATCTCTCTATCTGCCAATCTGACGACTGTTGTGCCCTCACCTGAGCTTCCTTCACACTTTCTTCCCAACCTTGGAATAATTTCCTGTCCTCAAAGGATTTGACCCTTGCGCTCTTTCCACTCTATGAGAACTCCTCGACTATGAGCTTCGCTGCACGTGTGAGAACACTGCCCTTCCTGAGCTTCTGCAAACACTCAGACCCCTAAGGGATTTTGTCCTTCTTCTCCCTCAGATGGAGAATAAAAGGCCTTCCAGGCTCTCTGTTTGCTCAAGAAACCTCTTGCTGAGTCTCTCTGGGTGTTCAACAACCCAGTGAAGATCCTTCAGTGGAATCTTCCTCTCTTCTATAACTCAAAGGAGTTCTCTTCTTCTTGTGCCTATCTGCACACAGACTCAAATTCCCACCTGGCAGAGCTCTCAGAATCCTTAGTGACTCTGGTCTTCCTCCAACTCTCAGCAGAGTTCCTTCCTCTGTTCACTCATGTACACACGCTCAATGCCCACTTGGCAGAGCTCTACAGAACTCCTTAGAGATTTTGTCTTCTGTCTGAACTCACAACAAAGTTCCTCCAATTGCACCTTGTGCTTACACTCAATGCCCGCCTGGCAGAGCTCTATAGAAATTTACAGCCAAGTTCTATCTGCAAATGTGTTTCAGCTACACAGCCTTGCCTCATGAGGTGTTCAGTAACCTCAAAGGTCTTCCTCCTAAGTTTTTGACTTCAGTCTTGTGCCTCAGCACGTCTTTGTATGACTCCTCAAAGTTCAAAAGTGCAACCTCTGTGCACGACTCTCAGAACCCTCAACATTATGTCACACCCTCCTAGTGTGAAGCCTCAAATACCTTCAACCTAAAATCAAACGAACTCCTGCAGAATGCATCAACACACATACACTCACAACATAAAAGGAACACACATAGACATCCATATAACACAGAACTCATGCAGGAAAACCTGATGCTTGTATTAAAAATGGCAAAATGCCTATATCTTTACAATGGTGTTCCTGAGCTCTCTCTGGCTCTTCTCTACTTTACCATCCTCATCTTCACTAACTCAAAATGAGATCTCAAAATATCTTTTACCTGAGGGGCTCATCGAGCGCTTTCCTCCAAGTCTACCTACTCTAATAAATTACATTCAATGGCTGTCTAGTCCATCGCCTGGATCTAGATCTCAGTCGATCTAGCATTAAAGCCGATCTTATCTACAACATGCAAAAAGGCACGGCTTCCATGGCTCAACAGCCTAAGCATTTAATTACATTCAATTCAAATTTGAATGAGGCTGCGCCTCTCTTCAATGCGCGATTTGAGTTTGCTGGCGTGGCTGGCTAGCTGGCTGGTTGATATGGAGAGATGCTCCTACATCAAAACAAAAATGTCAAATCGAACGATGCAATAAATGCACCCTCGATTTGCGTGTACAAATTTAGTCAGCCAGATATTTTCTTTCCGGCAATCCTCTTTTGGCCGAACAATTATTCGGCCGAACAATATTTTGACCGAAATATTGTTTATATATCAACCACACATCGATGCTGAAACATTTTACAAAATTTGTTGTCGTTTTGTGAGAGCAGAGGACGTGAGGTCGTGAGGTCTTCTGTGAGGTGGTTGTACGTAGGGGTCATCGTGAGGTCGTGAGTGTAGGAGTCGTCGTTGCTTTTGCGAGCGTGGACGCACCGAACAACAGGTAATTTTCTATAGTGTAGAATATATTTTGAGTAATAATTTTTAAAATGTATGGTTGAAATGTAATTTACATTTGTAATTTGTAGTGTTTGTATTATTTGTAGTGTAATTTGTAGTGTTGGACTGTGAGTTGGCCGCAGGTGGTCAGCCCTATGGCCAAGCCGTGGGCATGCCCTCGTCTTGGCCACAGGGCTGGCCACCCGCGTCCAACTCACAGTCACAGTCCAATAGAATATAATTTTAGTTATAATTTTTAAAATGTATGGTTGAATTGGAATTTACATTTGTTTTTGTAGTGTTTATATTATTTGGGCTCCTGTTGGACTGTGAGTGGTCATGGGTGGCCGGCCCTGTAGCCAAGCCATGGGCATGCCCATGGCTTAGCCATAGGGCTGGCCACCCGCGACCAACTCACAGTCACAGTCCAGTAGAATATATTTTTAGTAATAATTTTTAAAATGTAATTTGTAGTTTTTAATTTAAATTTGTTGGATAGTTAATGTAGTTTTTGTAGTTTTTAATGTAATTTGTAGTTTTTAATTTACATTTGTAGTTTTAAAATGTAATTTTTAAAATGTAATTTGTAGTTTTTAAGTCGTGGGCATGCCCATGGCTTGGCCACAGGGCTGGCCACCCGTGGCCAACTCACAGTCACAGTCCAGTAGAATATATTTTTAGTAATTTGTTGAATTTTAATTTACATTTGTAATTTGTAGTTTGTATATTATTTTGGCCCCTGTCGGACTGTGAGTTAGCCGTGGGTGGCCATGCCTATGGCCAAGCCATGGGAACGTCCACGGCTTGGCCACAGGGATGGCCACCCGCGGCCAACTCACAGTCCGTGGACATGTGGCCCTTATAGTTATAAAATTTACTTGCTTTCTCACTACAATTATTGTACCTAGTTTCATTTTATCTAGGAAGAAGTTCAAATATTTGATATTAATGTAGTTGTATTTTTTATTATTATTCTTATTTCCATCATTTAGTATTGTGATTATTGGAATGTAGTATGAGCTCAAGACTTAAATAAATGGGTCTTAATGTGTGTGACTCAGTCAAATCTAATTGAAGTATTTTTAATATAAATATAACAAGAAATTAAGAGCTCAAGGAGTTCATTTTTGTTAGAATTATAAAAGTAAAGCAGGACATAGATGTCTTTTTATAAATTTCAGTTAGGAAGGCAGCTAGATCACTGTGAGATCTACTGAACTTAGGGAGAATAATCAAAATGCAAATATACACAAAGTGAAGACCTGAACTAAACTCAACCAGTGTACTATTTCTTGATTAGCAAATCATTAGAATATCTAAACAATAACCAATGTTAACACAGACTTCATTTATCACTGGATCTGATGCCAAGTAGCTCAAGATCAGATCTAAGTAAAAGATCTGATATAGATCTAAAATAATAGATCCAAACTAGAAATAGATCTAAGCTGGGTTAAATAGATCTAAACAATAATGACTGAAAAACTCAACAACAATATTAAGATATGATAATCTATAATAATTAATGCTGATACATAAATCTAGTTAGATCAAACAATACAGAACTCATAACAAAAATCCAGATCTGAAGATAAAGAATAGGTAGCTTACCTTGTCCTGAAACCTTACCTCTGAAGAAGTCACAGTCAACACAAGAGATGCAAAACCATTTGTAATTATGCTTAGACAAAGCCTAGTTCATACATCCACCATGTAGGTTGGATCTCTTTCCACAAGATGAAGAACTTTCTTGCCACCAAGGGGATATAAACCAAAGAGACTTCACACAGTTAAACCCTCAAACAAAGGAGACTTGAATCATCCAAAAACCTCACTCAGAAAAACTATGGATAAACCCTCACACAAATAGAAGGCAAAACGCTCAAACCCTCACATAAAAATTTTGTGGACAAAGGCCTTCACACAAGGTAGGTTGGGAAAGGCCAAAAGCTCAAAGAAGGAGGTCACAGTTAGTAGTCACCCACAACAGAAAAGAGAGCTACATTCACAATCACACTACATCAGCAATATAAAAAGGGGGCCACACCTAGTTCACACAGTAAGGAGAGGGGCCTCACATATATGCCACACATAGCAGAGGAGAGGGGCCATTCCACATCAGTACCCTACAAAAAATAAGGGAAATTCTCACCTACCAACCACCTTTTACACCAAAGGGAGGCCACACCTACCAACCACCTCTCAACAGTATACAATTGGAGGCCGCACCTCCCAACCACCTCTCAACAGTAGAAAAGGGGAGGCCGCACCTCCCAGCCACCTCTCAATAGTAAAGAAGCACCACAGAACCAACACATCAGTCCTCTAGGGTAGCCTCTGCAACAAAGAGAAGATCTGCTCACAGTAGAACCAATAGAGCATAATAATAGTAATCTATGTTCTGAGGAGAAGGGGGGGGGGTTTATTTATAGGTTAGGAGCTAGTGTAATAAAAATATAATTTAAAATAAAATAATATTAAATATAACATGTTTAAATTAAATAATTTAAACATGTTATAATTAGCATTTAAATTAAACTTTATTTAACCCTTAGACAAACAACAAAAACCCCAAACCAACACATGCAAGGGTAAGAGTGGGTTAAGGAGGGTTTCCAAGGTGGCAATACTAGTTCATTCATTTTCAAGGTGACCTTATTACTTTATCATCATTGCATATGGGATACATCCCTTATGTGGTCATGCCCTTCTTCAGGGAAGGTCATATACCAACAACATACTTGATTGAGGATCAAGTTGCCCCAAAAATTTTTCTGAGGTCTTATCCACCAAGGTTCAAGACCAAGGATCAACCCATGCCCCAGGCATGGGTACCCTGGACCATGTCCAGGGGCCCTAGACTTATCTAGGGGCTTTAACTGCTTGGTCCCAGACCAAGAACCCCAGTCATCTACTGGGGGCCCTCTCGGGGGTCTTAACCACCAAGGTAATAGACCAAGGATCAACCCATGCCCCAGGCATGTGTAGCCTAGACATTTCCAAGGGCGCTAGACATATCTAGGGGATTTTAATTGCTTGGTCCCAGACCAAGAACCCTAGTCATATACTGGGGGCCCTAAGAAGGGTATTTTTCCATGGCACTGATAATTTGGTCCTAGACCAAATACCCCAGGAGTGCACTGGGGGCCCTAGATATCAGCTAGGGTCTTTTCCATCCTCCCGGAGAATGGCACTTGCAACTGCTATAAATTTAACAATTTTTCCCCAAATGTTCTTTCTCTCTATGTCTCTCACTCTTGTGTTTTCTAAATATTGTATGCAGAAGTTTCTTATAGACTGACCTACACCGATCACGATTCCTACTCCTTAGAAGTTCAAATCTATGTATCTCCTAAAGATTTATCTACACCTATCATGAGGCCTACTCCTCATTGGATCACTACTCCTACAAAAACCAACATATTGGAGGCATGCTCCTCCACTTCCAAAAGTTTTACTTAATCTATGCAATCATATTCAAAAAATAAAAACAAACTTTATTGAAGTCTCTAATCAAATTTGTGGCATACCAAAACAACCTGATTCTCAATGGATTTACTATGTGGCACCTAACAAAGATAAATTTACCTTTTATTAAATATCAAAGGCTTCTTCATTACAACTTCTCTAGAGTACTACTGACAAGTTGGAGAAAGTGTTGCAATCCCTAACCCAATTAAAGGGGCCCTCATCAATCACTCGAGAATCTCTAGGCTTAACGTCCAATATTACCTTGCCTAGGTATTTTGGTGACATTGATGGTGAGCATATTGATGCTTGGATTCAAAATGTATCCATGTATTTTGACTCTTATCCCAAGATGGTGAATGCAATGAAACTTGAATGGGTAGTACTAAACCTAGATGGGATAATACTTGAGTGATTTCAGAACCTCCATGATTCTTCCAC
>ML778431.1:243986-257991 GCA_009831015.1 Picea engelmannii
ACAAAAGAAACGTGGTTGGTATGTTGACAGTGGATTTTCAAAACACATGACAGGTGATAGAGACAAGTTTCTTACATTACGAAAGGAAAGAGATGGATCAGTCTCCTTTGGAAATGATGATTCATCCAAAATCATTGGAAAAGTCACAGTCCGAATTGGGAACAAGAATGAAAAGGAAGACAATGTTCTACTAGTAGAAGATATCAAACATAATCTTTTAAGTGTGATTCAAATGTGTGACCAAGGTCATAAAGTTACTTTCGATTCACAAAAGTGTGAGATAAGAAAAGAAGGTTCAGGGAAATTGGTCGCTACGGCTGCAAGAACTTCAAGCAACATATATGTGTTAAGAAAAATTGGAAATGAAAAGTGTTGTCTAGGAAAGGAAGATGAAAGTTGGCTATGGCATAGAAGAATGGGTCACATGCATTTTGATAACCTTCTCAAAGTCAACAAAAGAGAAGCAGTCAGAGAAATTCCCCAGATCATGAAACCAACCAACACTTTGTGAAAGCATTGCCAACAAGGAAAACAAACAAAGACCAGGTTCAAATCAAAGGAATATTCAACAACAAAACCACTGGAAATTGTGCATACTGATCTAGTTTGACCAACTACAAAAAAAGGCTTAAAAGTTGAGAGATATTTAATGTTATTAGTTGATGATTATACAAGAATGACTGCAGTTTTCTTTCTCAAGAACAAATCATAATCTTTTGAAAATTTCAAGATCTATAAGGAAATGGTTGAAAATGAGATGGTTTCAAGAATCAAATGCTTAAGATCAGATGATGGAAGAGAATTCACCTCAAAGGAATTTATGGGCAACTGCAACAATCATGGAATAAAAAGGTAATTTTCCATCGCTAGGACACCTCAACAAAATGGAGTTGTTGAAAGAAAGAACAGGACATTACAAGAAATGGATAAAACAAAGTAATGCATACAACAATTCACAGGCAGTACATAAGAAAGGGATGCTTGTGTCCAAAAAATATCTACCAACTTCGATCCATTTCTTGTGTACAGGCAGTGCATACAACAATTCACATTCAAAACAAAGTAATGCTCAGAAACAACACTGATAAAACTCGCTACGAGCTATGGAAAGGAAGACCAACAAATATGAAGCACTTCAGAGTTTTTGGAAGCAAGTGCTACATCAAAAGAGAAGATGGAAAAATGGGAAAGTTTGACTCTCATGTGGACAAAGGAATAATTGTGGGTTACTCAAGTACAAGGAAAGCATACAAGTGTTACAATCTAAGATTAAACAAAGTTGTGGAAAGCATCAACGTAACAATTGATGAAACAATGATGCAGGACGATTCGCGACGACCACCTTGTCACGCTCCCGCTCTCGGGATAGTTCAATCACCTCATGCGAGCCGAATTAGCTCATCTAATTCCCTACTGGAATCTCTTCTGAAAACCCGATCCACAGGTCGTTCTCTTTTCCCCACGGTCTTCTGCAGTCAACTGTGAACTTCCCCGATCTTAATTTTGGGTTTCGGGGTCTCGTCTTTTTTGATGTCGAGAGTTCCTGTCCTCTTGGACTCCCGATCTCTAATTTGCCGATGCACCCCTTTCGGCCTTAGCCCCTCCTGGCTATGCCCTGGTCCATATGAAAATCTCTCATAAAACCATAGCGTTATCCTTCTTTATCGGGGTTTTGGACCTTCAAGTGCTGAAACGCACTTGTCCTCAGGATCCACGATCCTCCGATTCCCAATACGCTTTAACTTCCGCTAGCCTCCGGGCTAGACTCGTGGTCCATGTGACCTCCCTTTCCTATGACCATAGTCTTATCACCTTTCGGGACTTCGGGATTTCAAATGTTGATATATCGACGGGTCACTCGATCTCCGCCACGTGTCTCCACAAATGGACGACTCAGATCCTTCCCAGAACATTTCCTATAGAAATTCCCAATCTCTTTCCTTCGTGACTCCCGATTTCATGATCGTTGAAGTCCCGATATCCCGATTCCTTCGAGACTCTCCTCTGCGACCTTGTTATAACCCTAAAATGCACCACACAGGCTTACCTGGCATCAGGCCAACTCATGTCTCTTCCTTGCCAAAGCCATGCTGAATAAAACCTTGAAAAACCACTTAAATCAAGAAACCCGCGCCCTAACTTAACACTGGGCGCGTTGGACCGCTTGATGGCCTTCTACTGCATGCGGTGGACCGCGGGCTAGCCCACTATAGCCCGCGTTTACCTAACAAAGCAAAAAATTAGGAAATTTTCCGCCGAGACGAAAAGCTTTGGGTCAGTTAACTGGAACTCCCAGCCATGCATGGCCGAGAGTTCGTCTAAAACCCTAGCTCCTTCTAGCCTATAAAAGAAGGGGTAGGGGTACTATTCAAAGGAGGAAAAATCATAGCAAAGAAAATTTGCCCAATTGTCGTCCATTTTGTCCCAACCCTTTAGCCTTTCCTCAAGCTTTAGGAGAATTCAAGCAAAGCAGTTGGAGGACAAAGAAGAGGAGGAGCCCAGGATCAGGATCGAGGAACGGTGGCCGGTCTCAAAAATCATTGTAAGTTGGTTCATATTGAGATCAATAAAAAGATACTTTTCCCATCCCAAATACATGAGTCTTATATGTTTTATGTGATTTATGTTTAATCTCTAACCCCATAGTAGAACAATAGCATTCATGCATAGTTTTTTCTTGATTGCAGGATCGCTTTGTGGAAGGAGAAACCGCAGCAAGGAGATAAAGCTCAACGGAGGAGCTACACCAACCGTCGATAAAAAGGTTAGTTAGTTCTTCCCGTGTTTGCTTGAGGAAAAGGGTTTTAGATTCAGGGTAGAAGGTTAAAATTAGCTTAGGAAGGGTCATGATCTGCGTACAAGTTTAAAGCCCTAGCTTGTTAGTTCGTAGGGTAGAATACCCCACAACAGAATTGGCGACTCCACTGGGGATATTTTACTCTTAGGGTTTCCGGATTTCATTAGAGGTTCTTGGGTAGTTCAAAGAAGTTTAGTCTCTGTTTCTTTGTTATTTTGTTGTCTGTTAGGTCAATGCTAGTAGGGAACCTGGTTATCAATACCAGTTTTCCTTGACTGACGCTTGACATTTATTCTCGGGACACACAGAGGTACCCGTGGCCTGCAGAAGCCCTGCCCGCGGGTAACCCGCGCCCTAACCTTCTACAGCCCGCGGTTGACCGCTTGCTGTAGTGGTTTCAGTAGCGTGTAGAGCCCAGGAAGATTAAGAGGTAGTCTCCTCTTCCCTGTCAGAAGTTCACCTTCTCAGGGGGCTTTCTGGATCCTGTCTGGGTCTTGATTGATTTACTGTCTTGCTTTCAGTCTCTCTTATTTTTTTGATTGTTCTTTGCATTTGTTTTCTTTTCTAGAAAATTTTCTTTTCTGTCGAAGTGAAAGAATACAAGCCTTTAGGAGACCCTGGTTGTCAATACCAGAGGTCTCTTTCAGGTCTGGGCTTCCTGTGTTTGATATTTTCTCAGATTTTATACCTACCCGCAGGCTGCTTTATTTCTGAGCGCGGGTACCCACGTGCTGTTATAGCTCAGCACGTGGTTAAACACGTTCTGTCTCGATGACAGTCGCGGGTCTGTCTGGTTGCCTTTCAGCCTGGGTGGGGAAGTCATCCCCTCTTGTGGTGAGAAGTGCTCCTTTCAGGTTTTGGAGTCTGGGGCTGTACAGTCAGTAGGTTAGGCCATTTTATCCTTAGCCTGTGTTTGTTAGTTGATGTTTTGATAGAAAAGACAAAAGAGAACAATATCTGTTTTATGGTTTTTAGGCAAGTGTTAGAATTGGTGTTGTGATTACTTTGTTGCATCTTTGAGCTCTGATTCTGTCTGTGATCTGCGCTTTAAGCCAGAGTTTTCTTTTTTCTCTTGGTTTTGTTCTTGTCATCATTTTTCCTTGTTGTGTTATTTTACAACGAAATAAAAAAACAATTTCTTGTTTCATTTTCTTCTTGGTTTGAAGATTGTGTTGTTGCATCAGTAGCTAGGAAAGAAGTCTGTTTTGCATAAGTTTTTGCAGTGCATGTCAAGGATAAGTAGCTCGCATATCTGAGTGAAAATCCTTCATATTTACTGCATAAAATCTTAGTAATTTCGAAAAGAAAAAGAAGTCTTTCATTGAAAAGTTGTTGGTTTTGCATTTTAGTAAAAGTTTTTGTTTCCACACATTTTGTTCATTTTGCTTTGAGTCTTTTTTACACACCATCAGTTTCACTTTCATACCTTATGACTTAAAAATCCTATTAAAAGAAACGCTAAATAAAATCAAGTAGACTTTTCTGTTTGTAGGGTGCATACACTAGCTCAGGAATAGGGCCTTGGAATAGGTTGGAGAGTAAATTCTCCAAGGCCACCCAAACCAAACATTGGAGTCTATCAATTAGGGAGTGTAGAAGTCCAGTTACAAAAAGTTATTCAGGACCCCCCTCTAACACAGGGGCTAAACACGAGGTTGCGTAAGGAAAGGTAGCGTAGATAACCCCTCCAAAGCTGGACTGAGCATTGTGGAGAACACATATAGAGGATCTGTTAGGGGATTCCGTCATTTTCATTTGCCACGGAGCTTCGTGGGTCTTGAATCCGTTCGAGGTCCTCAGTTGTCTTCCGGACCATTTTCTCTCGATACCCTTGACACGTTTCGGTCTTGATGCCCTGCTCATTGTGGTCTACCCGATTGTCGACTGTACCTGCCTGATAGCTGTTCACGTGCTGGCAAACTAGTTGCCAATATTTTCTAGGGACATACACAGGTGACTGCGGGGGTATACCGCGGCACCTAGGACGGACATCAGACCAACACTTTGCAGAGTATACCCGGAGGTTGCTTCTGTATTCGAGTTGCACTTGCACCGGTAAGTTGCTCTAGTGTTGGTTGTTGTAACTGTTCTTCCTACTAGTTTAGTGCTTGCTTGATTTATCTTCTAGGGGATTTCTTTTAGTGTGTGTGGTTGTTTGTTCATGTAGAATACCTTAGCATGTCGTGAATCTTCTCACACAGTGGAGGATTCGGAGCTCCGTTGGTCACGAAGGCTTCTGGGCCTGCCGCCGGTTATACTGGAGCCACCCCCGCCACCTTTGAGGCAGAAGCTGGACCATCAAGGGTCTTTCAAAGCAACTAGAGCTTTCGATCCCGAAAAACCCCCCGAGGAATCGACCACCAATATTGGATTGGTTGAAACCTCAAACACTGATACTTGGCTGGACATTATTGTGCCAATTCAATTTTACGAACGCCTGTCAGTGCCTAACCCAGTAATGGAACTAAACTCTGTTACTTCAACTGAGATTTCTTCCATTCCTATCACTGTTGCTATCACAGGAGAAGCTTCTCCTAACTTGCCTTTGTCGGCGGTCCGGGCCACCATGGTCTCGGCTGCAACTACATCGCACAGTGGACCGACCCCATCTATCATGGCAGCCATACCTCTTTACACACCTAGTGCGACAGGCGCTCCATTTTCATACGGTATGCCTAGTTCAGGTACTAGTCCTGCACTCACTTCATCCACTTTCTAGACTTTGGGTCTAGGGGCAGGGAGCTCTAACGCTCCTCTGCAAGGTCAACTTGGGGGCATTCCTGTCCCTTTCAATACTTTTCCTTACGCTGGAGGTCATATTCTCCTTCGTCCCTTTCGCTCGGTGGATCGCATCAGCAGTCCGCCGGGCAACCTGCACACACAAGTCCTTTTGGAGCCAGGAGTCAAGGAATGCCTGTGCAAACTCAGTCGGTAGGTTCGTCACCGTTTGTTTGGAACATGACGTTTGGTAATAACACTTTCGCATCCGCTGCTTTCCCATCTGGGGGCACACCTGTTTTTGGACAATTTACACCGGCACAGGGTACTATTCCTGCGCTGGGGGCACATATACCAGGACCTTGGAATTCAACACAAGGATCCGTTCCATCCTCTGGAATGCCGTTCTGGGGTAATTCTTTCGACAACCATTGGAACCCCGGACAAACTTCTATGCCTCTTCCATCAGGACCGGCATGGGGTAATCCATCCCAAAGTCCGTCAAACATGATGAACGCCCAACATCCTATGTCCTTCATGGGGAATCAACCAATGATGTCTCCTCAGATGAAAAACCCTTACGCTGGTCAGGGCCATGGTTTTTACCAGACCCCGGG
The DNA here is from genome assembly GCA_009831015.1 of Picea engelmannii. Lineage (NCBI taxonomy): Eukaryota > Viridiplantae > Streptophyta > Pinopsida > Pinales > Pinaceae > Picea > Picea engelmannii. The sequence continues at coordinate 250,119 of ML778431.1, forward strand.
CCAGCAGCCAAACTTTTCCTGGCAACCTGGTGCCAGTCAAACTCCAGGACCCTTTTATCCCAGCTATCAGCAACAACCTAAACTACCATTCTTGGCGACGTTACACTTGCCATATTTGACACGGTTGTTGAATGATCCCATCTGTCACGATCCGCGTTGGCCTCCTATGCCAACGAAGTTGCCTTCGGACATCCCAAAGTTCGAGGCCAAGCCTAATGAAGATCCAGGTGATCACGTGACCACTTTCCACTTGTGGTGCTCATCTAACTCACTGAAAGATGACTCCGTCCAGTTGCGATTGTTTCAATGCACTCTTATTGGGAGTGCCGCAAAATGGTACATAGAGCTTGATCGTTCACGATATTCTTCTTTTGGCGAACTGGCGATGGCCTTCCTCAACCATTTCCAGTTACCTGTGAGATACGATGCCGGCACAGAGTTGCTAGCCAATTTCGAACAGACGTCAGCGCACCATATCTCGGATCATATTTGAGAGTGGCGATGCCGAAAGAGTCTTATCAAGGTACCCGTCCCACCAACATTCCTTCTTGAGTGGTTCCTTAAGTCTTTAGTTCCGCAGTTATCCAAAGACGTCGCAACTTCAGGGGTTTTCTCAGAGGAAGATGCCATCATGAGGGCTCAACAGTTTGAGCTTATCTATTCTCAGTCTGGTCTATTGTACAACATCCTGCCGGATGCACCACGATTGATTCTGGACAAAACCAGACAGAGAGCCGGACCACATGCCGATGGTATAGTTGGTTCGGCACAAACCAAGCCCGCTGAGAAATTGACAAAACAATTGCAGCAGTTATCTATACAACACTTAGCGGCCAGCCAGACTACTTCTTTGGATGCTCCTCCTACTCAAACGTCGGAAGTACACTCCGTACAGACAACTAACCCAAAGTCCAACCAGCAGCCCGAGGGAAAGAAAAACAACGCAAGAAGAGTAAGGGGGATAAAAAACCAAATGATAATGCTGGCGAGGGCACCACAGAAAAGAGAAAGGAAAGATATCCGTGCAACCTATGTGCGGAAGACCACCCAACCCACCTATGCCCTAGACTTGCAGAGGCCCAGAAGTTTGTCACACAGCAACAACAAGCCGTGTTGACTAACCCCTTTCAACATGGGCAAAATTTAACTCAAGCCTCTACGAGTGGCGAAGGGGGTAGCCATGAAAACTGCCCTCCCCCAAACAATTCATCCGCCACGAATGTATATATGGTGAAAAGTGATGCTTTCATAATGACTAGAGCTCACGATTATAGCAAACCAAGTGCTCCTGAGAAGGGCAAAGAAGCCGAGATCCCATCTCTTCCTCTACAGATTGAGAAGACGTTGGGTGAAATAATGACGCGCATTCCAAAAGGTGCGTTCAAGAGGGCTTCTCATAATCCAAATGCAAGGGCCGCCTAGAACTACTATGTGGTGGAAGATTTATCCCAAACCCCTTGTGCTATGTCTTCTTTGGAGGTCCTCCAAAGTTGCCCTGCTCAAAGGAAAGCCTTGTTGACTGCTTTAGGCCTTACTGAGACTTGTAACCCGGGTACCATTATGTTAGATACGACTGACTTAAAACCTCGTTTTCCTTACCACGTCGCGTTTCAGATAGTAGTGGCTCATCCCACGAAAATTTTTACACGAAATATCTTCCGCACGGTGGTAGACGAGGGCGCTTCGACTTACGTTATGTCATTAGCATGCTGGAAAGCCATCGATCAACCTGAGTTGTCTCCGTCACCTACTTTCCTCACTGCGTTCGATGGTCGTTCTTTCCGACCACATGGCATCATTCCTTCTTTCCCTGTGCAGTTAGGGGGAAAGACCGTGTGTGTCGAAGTAGAGGTAGTTGATGCCCCCATCGACTACAATATATTTTTAGGTCGTAGTTGGACTTATGCAATGAAAGCGATGGTTGCTACAATCTTCCGAGTCCTATTGTTTCCACATGAAGGCCGGATAGTGACTATTGATCAGTTGTCCTTCTCTCGACCTAACCTAGCCTTGGGGGCATCCACGGTTCCCATGGTAGATAATCCTCAAGCCGGTGTCGTCAATATAGGAGTTGGTTTGTGCCCATCTTTGATGGGTACCTTCGACTACCCACCTCCTCAAGGTGATGTCAAGTTTATATCGACTCACCACAAGGCTGAGATTTTCCATGTTTTGTCGTTCCGCACGACTTACTTTCAGGATCCATGGACTCTTCCTTCCCCATCAGCCATGATGGATGAGACAGGGCATGCTGGCATGGCCACGCCCTTGTCGGCTGCTAAAGTAGCGTACTCTTTGGTCCAACAAACTTCAGCTACTCCTGATCCGATTCTTTCACAAGAGTCGGATCCACTCCTTGAGCCTATATGGGCTCAGGATTCTCTTACTGATATCGATTCGTTAGACTTAGTCTTTCCTTCTGATGAAGCTATAATCGAAGCAATGACTGGTCCGGACAAACCCTGGGACGATCTTTATCACAGATCATATTTCCTCCCAGAGTTACACCGAATTGAGGCAGGAGAATTCACTGTCACCATGATGGGAGATCAGCCTTGTCCCATTAACCTCTTAGCTACATAGGATATTTATGTTGAGGGCAATATGGAGACTATCGCTGAAATGACACCTATCGATATCTCCCGAAGCCCTGGCATCGTGGAAAATGTCTTCGTCGGAGCAGATTTCTCCCCCGAAGAGATTCATATTTACACTGATCTTTTTAAAGAATTTCGCGATGTTTTTGCTTGGTCTTACGAGGAAATGCCAGGCATTGATCCAAAAATAGTTGAACACGAAATCACTACGTATCCTGATGCTAAGCCTGTTCGACAGAAACTTCGTCCAGTTAATCCTAGGAAAGAAGCAACCATTAAGACAGAGGTTGAGAAGTTGCTTAAGGCAGGGTTCATATACCCTATTCACTTGACTCAATGGGTGTCAAATCCCGTGCCAGTCGATAAAAAACAAGGCACGATTCCTGTCTGTACCGATTTTCGTGATTTGAACAAGGCGTGTCCAAAAGATAATTACCCAACCCCATTCATCGACCAGATCATTGATGAGTGTGCCAGTTGCGAAGCCTTTTAATTCATGGATGGTTTTTCGGGTTATAACCAAATCCAAATCAAACCCGAGGACCAACACAAAACGACATTCATTTGTCCGTGGGGTACATTCCCCTATCGAAAAATGCCTTTTGGTCTCAAGAATGCTGGAGCCACTTTCCAGTGGGCCATGTATTTTGCGTTTCATGACCTCAAACATATAGTCGAGGCCTATCTAGATGATTTGGCATCACGCTCTCGCAAGCGAAAAGATCATCCTACACACCTCAGACTCATCTTTGAACGCTATCGCTACTTCAGGATTCGCTTGAATCCCAACAAGTGCATCTTTTGTGTCACGTCAGGACGTTTGTTAGGTTTCATAGTGTCAACCACGTGGATCATGGTGGATCCTCTCAAGGTGGAGGCGATAATCCAGTTGCCCCCCCCACGCACAATTTTACAACTTCAGAGTCTTCAAGGTAAGGCGAACTTCTTACGACGCTTCATTGCCAACTATGCCGAAATTACCAAGGGATTCATCCGTTTAATGAATAAAGACGTTCCTTTTCTCTAGGACGAAGCCGCGCAGTGCTCTTTCGACGCATTGAAACAAGCCCTTACAACCAAACCTTTGCTACAGCCACCGAATTATAACAAGGATTTTCTATTATATCTGGCTGTCGCAAAGTCATCCATAGGCATGGTTTTAGTTTAGGAAGACGATTCATTTTTGGAATACGTGATCTATTACCTGAGCCGAGGCCTCGTAGGACCGGAACTTAACTATACACATCTCGAAAAACTTGCGTTGGCAGCAGTTCATGCTGTTCAACGGTTCCGTCACTATGTTTTGTTTCGTAAGACCACCGTCATAGCCATCGTGAATCCATTCCAGTACATGTTGACACGACGAGTTATCGGCGGAAAAATCAGGAGATGGATGGTGATCCTCCAAGAATTCGACTTAGACTTCGTTTCAGCCAAGTCCAAAAAGTCATTGGTCTTCGCAGAACTTATCTCAGAACTTCTGGTTGAGTCAGGTGACGTTGTGCCTGAGGAATCGCCTATCCGGGGGGATATGTTTTTGATTGAATTGTCTGACCCCTGGTACGGAGATATACTGATCTATCTCCAGACTTTGAAGTGTCCTACCTCTGCTTCTCGTGATGAGCGTCGGCGGATCCGCCATCAGGACAAGAACTATCTTATACTCAATGATACTTTGTATCGGAGAGGTGTAGATTGTATCTTGCGTCGATGTCTCACTCATGAGGAGGCCATCATAGTGCTCAACGATTGTCATACAGGAGCTTGTGGTGGCCACTTATCCGGGTTGACAACAGCCCAAAAAATCTTACGAGCAGGTTACTTCTGGCCCACGCTTATCAAAGACTGTATTGATTCGGTCAAGAAGTGCCATCCGTGCCAAATCTTCTCACGGAAGATGAGGGCACATCCAGCTCCGATGTTTCCCGTTATCACCGTCGGTCCCTTCACCAAGTGGGGGATTGATTACACTACATGCAACCCCCCATCAGCAAGGGGGCACCGCTATATCATTGTGGCTGTCGACTACTTCACTAAGTGGGTCGAAGCCATGTCGACGTTCAAAGATGATGGAGAGACTGCAACTCTCTTCTTATTTAACCAGATTATAACACGGTTCAGAGTCCCGAGAGAGATTGTCACTGACCATGGCAGTCACTTTCAGAACCAAATGATGACCGAGTTAACGTCAAAGCTTGGGTTACGGCAAGAACACTCGTCACCTTATTATCCCCAAGCCAATGGGCAAGTGGAAGCTGTTAACAAAACGCTTAAGACAATGCTACAGTGAACCATCAACTCAGCCAAGTCAAATTGGAATTTGATGTTATAGTCGGCATTATGGGCTTACCAAACATCAATTAAGACTACAACCGGTTTCTCACCTTTCCAACTCGTTAACGGGCTGGAGGCATTCTTTCCCATTGAATGTCAAATTCCATCTCTAAAGTTGGCAGCACAGTTATTGTCAGACACTTCTCCACTTGAAGAACGGTTAGTACACCTAGAGAAGCTTGATGAACAACATCGTGATGCGGCACTGGCCAACGAGGCTCATAAACATAAGGTTAAGTGTCAATATGATAGGTCCGTTCGTCCTCGAGTTTTCTCTGAGGGCGACCTTGTCCTGGTTTACGACCAAGATAAGGACCCCCTGGGGGCAAGAAAATTTAAACCCATGTGGTTCGGACCCTTCATCATTAAGGAGGTGTTAAAAAAGGGCACTTATCATCTGGTCGATTTTGAAGGGAATGCTTTGGCGGAGCCTAGAAATGGGCTCTACCTCAAGAAGTACTACTCATAGGGTCACTGTGGGTAACTTTTTGTAACATATGTATAGTCTTTGTGCTATTACTTTCTTTTGTTTCTTTTGAAAAATGTGTCATGGACGTGTCATTAATGTTATCTTTCGTCACTATGGTAGATGTCAAGTGAGTCTGAGGTGTTCATTGGATATGCGGACGGTGCTAGTCGACACACGCGGAGGCTTGCCTCCGCAGCTTGGGTAATCTTTACACCATAGGGTCAGTTGTTATCTTCCGGAGGGATATGCTTAGGTGACACCAAAAACAATGTTGTCGAGTATAGCGTAGTTATTGAGTTGCTTCTTGACGCTTTGTCATTGTGTATCTCTCGTCTTCGGGTCTATCTAGACGCTCAACTGGTTGTGTCGTAGCTAAACAGAATATACCGTGTGCACGACCCTACTCTACACCAAAGATTCCTTAGGCTACGTCTCTTGGAACGCAACTTTGATTATATTACATATTTTCATGTTCCTAAAAGTCTAAATCAAATTACAGATACTCTAGCTAATCACATTTTATATTGGCATCTTTCCCACACATAAAAAAGATCATGATCAAACACATGTGAATACATTTTGTACACATAATCCATAAAGACACATAAAGGAAATAAAAATCATATATAAACATGATAACATCTCAGAGTACATAGATGGGCGCAAGCGCCTCAAAAAAGTGGAAACCACATCGAGTCACTAGGGATTAAGCCCTCAAAAAATATATACATATGAGTGCTCGAGACACAGGAAAGTTTACAAGTCGGCTCAGGGCCTATGGGCCCTGTTATAATCATACACAGCTCGGCCTAAATGCCTAAACAGTCGGACCCATGTCCAAGGTAACCCCACCATATGAGTCTGCATGGAGGGTGGCAAGTCCTCTATCTCTATCATCGGAATTGTGCGGGTGAGCTCAGTAAAGTTTCGCTCAATCCGCCCAAGAGCCCTCTCAGCCTCTCCTGCTGGAGGGTTCCCGGCTACTGCTGCTCCCTTGGCGGCGGCAGCTGAGGTCTCTGGCCATGGACGACGCCTATTCCGTACAAAGTTGGCAGGCTGCACGGGTCCCACATCTGCATGCAACACAAGGTTCACCCATCAAAAACTCTGTTATCCAAAAAAACATGATATATATCTAAAAAGACATAAAAATTACATATGCAAACAAAAAAATAGTACAGGTGGAGACTTACCCATCTCCCCTCGCTCCTCACCAGGAGGCACTGGCATCGCTGGATCTCTGGAGAAGTCGATCCCCGTGTATGGGTAGTCCTCGATGGCGGGGATATGCCATGACAACCAAGCAAAGAAGTCATCGTTGAAGGCCTCCACGGTCCTTCCGCCACCCTGTCGCGGCAGTAATGCTGCCCATATACATACCGCAGGGAAAGTCGCCAGATGTCCTCATACTGTCATCCGAGGACTGAAGCATGGAACTCTCTCAAAGAAAAACGAGCACAAGATAGTCCCGAAACCGAAGTTCCTGTGTGCCTGCTAACAACAATCTGTCAATTGCCTCTTCATACTCTCGAGTAATGTGGTACTCCAGTCATAGATTTGTGCATTCATGCACTGAACTGCACAGTTCATCTGTGCGCGCGACGCCTGATGTATGGCTGAGGAGCCGGTAATTCGCCCAATGCACGATAAGATGGTCTGTAGAGTAAGGTTGGTGACACTGCCAACCAGTATCCAGGAAGTCCCCTGGTTGGTCCCAACCACGCAATACTCTGCTATCAACTCCGAGACTTTTCTCAGCCCCGCAGGAAACGTCTGCAAGTTAACGGGTTCCCCTCTCCTCGAGAGGCCCGTCAAAAAATAGATGTCCTCAGTGGTGGGCACCAAGGATTGCCCCTCGATCATGAAGGCCTCAGCATCAGGATGCCAGTAGTCAACCAGGGCATTCAGCAGCCTTGGTTGTGCACGCATAAATGGACATAGGAAAAAATTTACGAGGCCACACTGTGTCAGCACGACCATCACATTTGGATATGCAGCTACTGCCTCATTGGCAGCCTCATGCTCTCTCTCTCTCCAATGCACATACATCCTACAAAATCACAAGTCAAAAAAGGAGAGATTAAGATCTTGCAAAAACAATTTTCTCGTTGCGCGGGGGGTAACCCGTGGGCTTTCGAGGCGACAGTCGCGGGTACCCACGCTCAGTTTTGACTCTGAGCGTGGATACCCACGAGCTGTCTCTGGACAACCCGTGGATTACTAGGGCCGACCCCTTAGAGGGCGACGACCACCCCCCCAACACACTCAAAAACAACAAAATAAGTATTGAAATGCAAGATGAGGGAGTTTGTACTTACTTGGTCCGAGCAGAAGTCTGTTTGGTCCATTGTAGCTCCCGGAATCATGATCTGTAGCAAAGGGGGTCTTTTGGCTCCAGAGTCAATTTCCAAATCAGCAATGGTGATAATGAGCTGCCAGCTTCTATTTATAGACTTTTTGGCCTCTTTTTGTC
>ML778431.1:259884-270561 GCA_009831015.1 Picea engelmannii
CGAAATCAATGAAGCCTTCAGTCCGATCATCAAGATTATCAAGTCCATAACCGACGAGCCGTCGAAGACCTCTGGGTAGTGCAGTCGTACACTCATATTACACTCCTACCCGAGTTTAGAAGATTTTGAAGTTGTTGCTCGAGTTCTGAAGTACAGCCATCTGGCCAAATCAGCTTCTGAGAGATGGATACTTTCTATGTATATCTTTCTGATTTCGAGATGTAGCTCCGCTGTGTATTGTTCGCGGATACTATTTATAGTTATTTGACATGGATCTACAGTGTATTTGATTGGTAGCCATGGTTCTGATTTATCCCGAGCATGGGTATGCCTGCCTCGGTGAGACATTTGATATTTTTTGCAGATGGCACCTCCTGATTCTTGATTCCTGGGCTCACTCATTCAGCATATCAGTACAGATTGGTAAATAATTGGTAATGTATTTCGGCCATCAGATGCTCTTCTGACCTCACACATTAGGGGACATCTGTTATAACCCTAAAATGCACCACACAGGCTTACCTGGCATCAAGCCAACTCATGTCTCTTCCTTTCCAAAGCCATGCTGAATAAAACCTTGAAAAACCACTTAAATCAAGCAACCCGCGTCGTAACCTAACACTGGGCGCATTGGACCGCTTGCTGGCCTTCTACTATACGCGGTGGACCGCGGGCTAGCCCACTACAACCCGCGTTTACCTAACAAAGCAAAAAATCAGGAAAGTTTCCGCCGGGACGAAAAGCTTTGGGTCAGTTAACTGGAACTCCCATCCATGCATGGCCGAGAGTTCATCTAAAACCCTAGCTCCTTCTAGCATATAAAAGAAGGGGTAGGGGTACTATTCAAAGGAGGAAAAATCATAGCAAAGAAACTCTGCCCAATTATCGTCCATTTTGTCCCAACCCTTTAGCCTTTCCTCAAGATTTAGGAGAATTCAAGCAAAGCAGTTGGAGGACAAAGAAGAGGAGGAGCCTAGGATCAGGATCGAGGAATGGTGGCCGGTCTCAAAAATCATTGTAAGTTGGTTCATATTGAGATCAATAAAAAGATACTTTTCCCATCCCAAATACATGAGTCTTATATGTTTTATGTGATTTATGTTTAATCTCTAACCCCGTAGTAGAACAATAGCATGCATGCATAGTTTTGTCTTGATTGCAGGATCGCTTTGTGGAAGGAGCAGCAGCAGCAAGGAGATAAATCTCAACGGAGGAGCTACACCAACCGTCGATAAAAAGGTTAGTTAGTTCTTCCCGTGTTTGCTTGAGGAAAAGGGTTTTAGATTCAGGGTAGAAGGTTAAAAGTAGCTTAGGAAGGGTCATGATCTGCGTACAAGTTTAAATCCCTAGCTTGTTAGTCTGTAGGGTAGAATACCCCACAACAGACCCCAATGACCGGATCTCTGAAATGGATGATCGCTCGATAGGCGTCCTCCCTCGGACGGACGGCTTAGATTCAATCTCTCTGTTTAGAGACTTGTAATGTCTCGACTTCCTCGACCTCAGGACCTCCGATATCCCGAGTGCCAATATCTCGATGATTATTCTCATAGAGACTTTCACCTCGGCTATTCCCAATGGTGAAATTGGTGCAGCTCCTGTCCGATCCGACGGCTGACGAGTAATTGGAACAAGATCCAATGGTCTAGATCCGTTCTTCCTGCGTGCTCCTCCTGCTTCCTCCTGGACGTTGAAATCTTCAACGGCCCAGATCTCTTTGGCTGATCCGATAATTATTGTGCTCCTCCTAAGCTTGCACACTCCTTCTTCCCAGACTTGGAAGAATTTCAAAAGCCAAAGGCCTCAACCTTTTCTCCCTTTCTTCTCTGCAAACTCCTCACTCTGAGTTGTCGCCTGCGCTTTCGATAACGCTGTCCCTCCTGAGATTTTCTCCTTCCGAATCCTCGAAGGATTCCAATTTTTGCGTTGCTGCAGAGTCTTTACACACGCACTGCGATATCTCTCCTACTATTCTCACATGCTCAGACCCCTAAGGGATTTTTTCCTTCTTTCTCCCATAGATGGAGAATATTTGTATGCCCTCCTAACTATCCTTCTGCTCAAGCAACCTCTTGCTGAGCCTTTCAGGGTGTTCAACAACCCTGTGAAGATCCCTCAGTGGATTCTCCTGAAATCATAGAACTTAAAGAGTTCTATTCTCTTCTCTGTGCTTGTTTGCACAATGTCTCAATGCCCTCTTGGCAGAGTATCCTTTCACAGAACGTTCAACAATTCTGTCTTCTTTTGTGCATCTATGCACCTGCTCAATGCCCATTTGGCAGAGCTGTCAAGATTCCTCAGTGATCCTGACTTCTTAAGAATTCTTAGCAGAAGTATTCTTCAACACCTTGTGCCTGTGCTCCATGCCCACTTGGCAGAGCTCTCATAATCCTCAGTGATTCTAGTCCTCCTTGAGAACTCACAACAGAGTTCTTCCCCTATGCACTCCTTTGCATATGCTCAATGCCCACTTGGCAGAGCTCTCACATACCTCACAGCAGAGTGTTTTTCTGCAACTGTGTCTCTCATACACAACCTTGCCTCCAAGGTGTTCAACAAACTTGAGGTCTTCTCTGAGTTGTTGATTCTAGTTCTTGTGCCACAACATGTCCTTGTCTGAACCCACATAATTCAGAAGTGCTTCTGCACACTAGTATTCAGAGACCGCAGTACTCTGTCACACCCTCCTAGCATGAAACCACAAAGACCTTCACCTGAAATCAGACACACTCCTGAAAATGCAAACCATACATCTACATCATAATAGAACACTCACAGACATTCATTCAACACATGAATACATGCAGGAAAAACTGCTCTTTGTATTAAATATGGAAAATGCCTGTAATTACAATGTCTTATTGAGCACGGCCTATAACAACGTCTTGGCTCTTCTCTTCTTCTCTCTACTCACAGATAATCTTCTACTCTATCCTCCTCTACAACTTCCCTTCTTACTCAAAATGAGATCCCAATTGATCTTTTACCTGAGGGGGCTCTTAGATCTCTTCCCTCCAATCTACCTACCCTATTCAATTACATTGAATGGGCTATCTAGTCTGCTATCGGATCTAGATCTCAGCCATACAAAACATTAAATGCCTATCTCATCTACATCCTGCACAAAGGCATGGCTTCACAGCTCAACAACTTAAACATTAAATTACATTCAATTCAGATTTTAAATGAGGATTGCGCCTCTCTCTTCAGCTTTGAATGCACGTGCTTGACGTGGCTAGCTGGCTGACTGGATGATGTGGAGAGATGCTCCTGCATCATACTCCTTAGCTGCAAAATCATGAGCTCCTGCTCATGTGCTTCCCATCTCAGCGGTCGAAATCCTCCTGGATCCCAAATCATCCTCTGGAGCTGTTCATATACTCCATATCCCTGCTGCTGCGCTGCTGCTGCTGCTTCTTTTCTGCCCAGCCTTTCCTTGCTGGCAATTTTTGTTGACCCTATCATCAGCCTTCTGATCTCCTCAATCACTGCATCCAGCTGCTCTAGTAGCTGGATTTGTTCATGTAGTCTACTCAGCTGCAAAAATTTTCTGCAATTGGGTAGATCATCATGATCTCCCATGCTTTCCTTTTCATCAGCTTCCAACTTCACCTGTTGGATGTATACACTCTGCATTTTCACCCTCTCTTCCAGGGATTCTATTTGTTCCCACAGATCAACAAAAAAAATGTTGGCTGCCTCTTCTTCTTCTTCAACTTCTTGGCTGAATGTGTCGAGCCACTCCTCAGAATGCTCGTTTTCCTCTCCGTCTACTTGTTCTGTTGTCCGCTTCAGTGCTACAGCTTCCTCAACTTCCTAGCTGAAATCATTGAGACACTCCTCATAATGCTCCTTTTCCTCTTCTGCTTGGGTAGCCTCAGGTATCTTCTCCAATTCTTCTACGATAGTCTCAGTTTGTTGTCCTTCTGTTGTTGTTGCTTCATCTACAACACAAAATTCTGCCTCCTATGAGCTAAGTGGTAGGGGTATTTCAATTCCCCCAATCATCAGAAGATTTATCATATCTTCCTCCTTTGTCAGTTGCACCTGCTGATCCAAAATCACCTCTGAGTTTATGATATTCTTATATAGTCTCATCTGTTCATCCCTGCCCACCTGGCAATATGGGATTTTCCTACTGCCCTCCTGACAGACTATGATACCAACCGATCCCATCTTCATCAACACTCCCTGCTGAATTGAGCTCACCTCCGAGTCCATGAGACTTTCATACAGTCTTGTATTCTCATCTCTACCCACCTAGCGATTTGAGATGTTCCCACTGCCCTCCTGGCAGTCTTCGAGATCCCGCAGTGACCTCATTTCATTGCCCAGCTGGTAATGTGAAATTCCCTGACTATCCTCATGACAGTCTTTGAGATCCCATAGTGATCTCAACTCTTTTCCCTCCTGGAAATCTGGAATTTACTCTCTATGAACTCTCAGTTTTGCTTTCTGCTGCATCCGCAGTTCAAGCTCTTCTATATCTGCCCTTAATTCAGCCAACTCTTTATCCATTTCTACAAGCTTTTCTGCTTTGCTCTTCCTCCCAGCATGCCTATGGCCTTCAGTAACCATGGCGTTGTCTCTGTTTTCTTTCCTAGAAAACCTATTGCTCTCACTCCGCACTAAGAGTGTTACCAGCTTCATCCTACAGTCTCTCTGACTGTATTCTCGATTGCTGCCTACCTGCAAACAATCACCACAGAGTCTCCAATGATCTGTCTTTTTTTACCTTCTCCCTCTGCTTGAAATATACAAGCAGAGTTCATGATCTGATACCACTTGATGTAGGACGATTTGCGACCACCACCTCGTCATGCTCCCGCTCTCACGATCGTTCAATCACCTCATGCGAGCTGAATTAGCTCATATGATTCCTTGTTGGAATCTCTTATGAAAACCCGATCCACAGGTCCTTCTCTTTTCCCCACGGTCTTCTGCACCAACCGTGAACTTCCTCGATCTTAATTTCAGGTTTCAGAGTCTCGTCTTTTCTGATGTCGAGAGTTCCCATCCTCGTGGACTCCCGATCTATGATTTTCCGATGCACCCCTTTCGGCCTTAGCCCCTCCTGGATATGCCCTGGTCCATATGACTAGCTCTCATAAGACCGCAACCTTATCCTTCTTTATCGGGGTTTCGGACCTTCAAGTACTGAAACAAACTTGTCCTCAGGATCTGCGATCCTCCGATTCCCGATACGCTTTAACTTCCGCTAGCCTCCGGGCTAGACTCGTGGTCCATGTGACCTCCCTTTCCTATGACCGAAGTCTTATCACCTTTTGAGACTTCGGGGTTTCAAATGATGAAATGCATTTGCCCACAGGAATGTCGATCCCTCGAATCCCAATCCTCTGTTACGCTGACAGCTGGCCCCTCAATGGCACTTTTCTCCTTGTCGGGATTTATTCTATCGCAGTTCTGAATTACAAAGGCTTCATGTCCACGAGATCCCCAATATCCCGATCCCTGATGTGATGTCATCTACGTCCCACATTGGAACTTCCGCCTCTACGTGATTCCAGTGCCTAGATCTCCTCCACGCATCCTCCTATGATGGACGGTCCTAATCACTTCTCACAATTTCACGACTTCTGATGTCCTGAGTGCCTCGTCTTCATGACTCACGAAATGTCGAACTCAGATTCTTCAGTTTGAACTTTCTATCGGGTCTTCTCCTAATGACCTGGATCTTCGCCACATGTCTCCTCAAGATGGATGGTCCAGATCCAATCTCACTCTTTCGGGACTTGTGATACCCTGATGATAGAAATCCTATGTCAACTCAAAACCATGGTAGCCAATATACCAATGGGTCGCTCGATCTCCACCACGTGTCTCCACAAACAGACGGCTCAGATCCTTCCTGAAACCTTTCCTATAGAAATTCTCGATCTCTTTCCTTCGTGACTCCTAATTTCACGATCGCTGAAGTCCCGATATCCTGATTCCTTCGAGACTATCCTCTGCGAGCCCAATGCCCGGATCTCAGACGGACGACTTAGATTCAATCTCGCTATTTCAAGACTTGTAATGTCCCGACTTCCTCGACTTCAGGACCTCTGATATCCCGAGCACCGATATCCCGATGATTACTCTCATCGAGTCTTTCACCTTGGCTATTCCCGATGGTAAACCTCATGCAGCTCCTGTCCGATCCAACAGCTGATGGGTAATTAGACCAAGATACAACGGTCTAGATCCGTTCTTCCTGCGTGCTCCTCCTGCTTCCTCCTGGACGTGGAAATCTTCAACGACCCAGATCTCTTCGGCTGATCTGACGGCTGCTGTGCTCCTCCTGATCTTGTGCACTCCTTCTTCCCAGACTTGGAATAATTTCAAAAGCCAAAGGCCTCAACCTTTTCTCGCTTTCTTCTCTGCGAACTCCTCACTCTGAGTTCTCGCCTGCGCTGTCGATAACACTGTCCCTCTTGAGCTTTTCTCCTTATGAATCCTCAAAGGATTCTAATGTCTGTGCTTCTGCAGAGTCTTTACACACGCATTGTGTTATCTCTCCTGACCTTCTCACATGCTCAGACCCCTAAGGGATTTTGTCCTTCTTTCTCCCACAGATGGAGAATATTTGGATGCCCTCTTGGCTATCCTTCTTCTCAAGCAACCTCTTGCTGAGCCTTTCAGGGTGTTCAACAACCCTATGAATATCCCTCAGTGGATTCTTCCTCAAATCATAGAACTCAAAGAGTTCTCTTCTGTTCTCTGTGCCTGTCTGCACAATGTCTCAATGCCCTCCTAGCAGAGTATCCTTTCACAGAATGTTCAACAGTTCTGTCTTCTTTTGTGCATATATGCACCTGCTCAATGCCCACTTGGCAGAGATGTCAAGAATCCTCAGTGATCCTGACTTGTTAAGAATTCTTAGAAGAATTCTTCTTCAACACCCTGTGCCTGTGCTCCATGGCCATTTGGCAGAGCTCCCAGAATCCTCAGTGATTTTGGTCCTCCTTGAGAACTCACAACATATTTCTTCCCCTATTTACTCCTGTGCATATGCTCAATGCCCACTTGGCAGAGCTCTCACAGACCTCACAACAAAGTGTCTGTCTACAACTGTGTCTCTCATCCACAGCCTTGCCTCCAAGGTGTTCAACAACCTTGAGGTCTTCTTTGAGTTGTTGATTCCAGTTCTTGTGCCGCAACACATCCTTGTCTGAACCCGCAGAATTCAGAAGTGCTTATGTCCACTGGTATTCAGAGACCGCAATACGCTGTCACGCCCTCCTCGCATGAAACCACAAATACCTTCACCTGAAATCAGACACACTCCTGAAAATGCAAACCATACATATACAGCATAATAGAACACTCACAGACATTCATTCAACACATGAATACATGCCGGAAAAACTTCTCTTTGTATTAAATATGGAAAATGCCTGTAATTACAATGTGTTCCTGAGCACGGCCTGTACCAAGGTCTCAACTCTTCTCTTCTGCTCTCTACTCGCAGATCCTCTTCTACTCTATCCTCCTCTACAACTTCCCTTCTTACTCAAAATGAGATCCCAATTGATCTTTTACCTGAGGGGGCTCTTAGATCTCTTCCCTCCAATCTACCTACCCTATTCAATTACAGTGAATGGGTTGTCTAGTCTGCTATCGGATCTAGATCTCAACCATACAAAACATTAAATGCCTATCTCATCTACAGCCCGCACAAAGGCAGGGATTCACAGCTCAACAACTTAAACATTAAATTACATTCAATTCATATTTTAAATGAGGACTGCGCCTCTCTCTTCAGCTTTGAATGCACGCGATCAATGTGGCTGGCTGGCTAGCTGGCTGACGTGTAGAGATGCTCCTACATCAAACAGGTAGACCAGAATCAAAGAAAAAAGAAAACAAATCAATGGAACAACTTTTTGAAGAAGAAGATGAAAAATAAGAAGAAGAGGAAGATGAAGATGAAGAGAATCTAATAGAAGTAGAAGAGCAAGTTCAGTAAGTATCTCCAAAGACACTTAGTAAATGAGTACAGAAGAATCATCCTTCAGATCATATTATTGGAAACAAATATGAAGGAGTTGAGACTAGAAGGAAAATCTGTTCACCATAACAAACACACCTAGCACTCTTATCTACAATTGAACCAAACTGTTTTGAAGAAGCCAACAAGGATGAACTTTGGAATAAGGCCATGGCTGAAGAATTGGATCAAATAGAGAAAAATGACACTTCAGAATTGGTTCCAAGACCAAAGAATAAGAATGTGATCGACACAAAATGGGTTTTTAGGAATAAATTGAATGAAGATGGACAAGTTACAAGGAACAAAGCTAGATTGGTATGTAAAGGATATGCACAGATTGAAGGAATCGACTTTGAAGAGACATTTTCCCCAGTTGCCAGAATGGAAGAAATCTGTTTGCTTTTAGCTTATGCATGCTCCAAGAATGTTAAAGTATATCAGATGGACATAAAATCAGCTTTTCTGAATTGGGAACTTGAAGAAGAAGTCTACATTTAACAACCAAAAGGATTTCAGTTGTTAGAGAACACAAACTATGTGTGTAAATTAAAGAAGGCCTTGTATGGTCTAAAACATGCTCTTAGAGCATGGTACTCCAGACTGGATAAGTATCTACAATAGCCAAGGTTCATAAAAGGAAGTGTAGACAATAACCTCTACATCAAGGTACGTCAAGGTAATATTTTATTAATTGAATTTTATGTTGATGATATTGTTTTTGGTAGTGATGATGACAGGTTAAGCCAGAAATTTGCAAAAGACATGCAGAATGAATTTGAAATTTCGTTACTTGGAGAACTATCCTTATTTCTGGGACTTCAGATACGTCAAAGAAACCAAGGAATTTTTATTTCTCAAACCAAGTATATCAGAGAAATGCTAAATAGGTTTGGAAGGGAAGATTGCAAACCAGTTGTAAGTTGAGCAAAGATGATGATTCAAAGTCTACAGATTAGAGGCAACATAGGTCAATGATTGGTAGCCTACTATATGTGACAACATCCATACCATATGTAATGTAGGTAGTTGGACAGGTGGCACAATTTCAAGCAGCACCAAAGGAATCACATGTATTAGCAGTAAAGAGAATCTTCAGATATCTCAAAGGAACATAAGAGTTTGGATTATGGTATTCAAAAGTAAAATATCTATCACATGTTACCTACACAGATGCAGATTGGGAAGGTTGTATTGATGGCCGAAAAAGCACCAGTGGAGCATAATTCTACTTAGGTGAGTGTTTGGTATCATGAATAAGCAAGAAACAATCATCTGTATCTCTATCTACAGCTGAGGCAGAGTATATTGTAGCAGCAGCATGTTGTACACAGGTTTTTTGGATGAAACAAACTTTGACAAATATACAGGTTGAGTATGGTGAGCCCATTCCAATATATTGTGATAATACAAGTGCCATCAATATCTCAAAAAACCCGGTGATGCACTCCAAGATGAAGCACATTCTAATCAAGTATCACTTTCTACGGGAATAGGTTACAGAAAAGAACATCAGAGTTGAGTATGTGGCCACAAAAGAACAAGTGGCAGACATCTTTACAAAACCACTTCCACGGGAAGCCTTTGAATATCTTCGCCAAAGACTTGGAGTTATTTCTACTCCAAAAATGTATGCTTTTTGAATGTTTTTTTAATGCTTATCTTATATGTCTTATATGTACACGAGGAAGCACCATAAGAGGACAATCTTCTAGGGGGAGCAACCTCAGATGGAAAGATACCTTTTCCATTGATGACAAAGGGGGAGAGATTTATCAAATGCAGAGGACAAAGGCATGGTTCCAGGGGGAGCATATTTATCAGATGTAGAGGATAAAGGCATGGTTCCAGGGGGAGCATGAGTGATATGATTTCAGTATTACATCAGAGTGTTTCCATCAATTCCAAAGGGGGGGATTGTTGATTAAGGTTGATTTCCATTGATGTCAACCCTTGAAGAAAGCCCCACAACACAAAGGTTTGGGTAATGGACCCAATATTGTTTGACGTAAATATGACTCATTATTGTTTTTTCATGGTTGATAAGAAGTAAATATGGATGAACTCCAAAGTGGTCCCCTTATGGTGAAAGCCCTCACGGGAAGACGCTTTGTGGAGTAAGAGAATCCATGCTTAATTGTGGAATAATGAGATGAAGGAAAGTGAATTTGTTAGGGAAAATATCCTAGATGGATAGTGCTTGTCATGTCATTTCTAGTGGTATGTGCAATGACACATGATTCCTCACGGTTAAAGAGTTATGGCCATGAGAAGTTGGAGACCCCGTGTTTGGGTAATGGACCCAAGTTTGTTTGATAGGTAATGGTATGAGTTATGATATATTTTCAGATAATATTCTTTATATGGATAGTACATGTCATGCCATTTCTTGTGGTATGTAGAACGTCACATAACTCCTCACGGTTTGAGGGTTATGGTCTTACGAAGTTGGAGGATCCTCATATGTCATCTAGAAGCCCCAAAAGGTCAAAGTAGTCAAAGTGGCTTAAGATATTTTAAAAAGTAAATAATAAAGTGAAGTGAAATAATAAATTTAATGGAGAAATTAGAAGTGGACCCAACCCTAAAATAAGGAAAGTGGGCCAAGTGACCTAGAAGATGTTTTAAAGGAAGCTACTTGGAGAGTATAAATAAGAGGCAAGGCTCTCTCATTTGAATCACACTTG
>ML778431.1:296159-308459 GCA_009831015.1 Picea engelmannii
ATATATATATATATATATATATATATATATATATATATATATATATAAATTGAATGGAAATACAATAATCCTTTAAGAGAGATTTCAGCCATAAGAATCCGCTAGCGGTCTGATAGAACCTACAAAATGGTGGACTCCCAAGCAAAACTTAGTATGACAATACCCAACAGAGGCAAGAAACGTCATAATACATTATCAAAAGGAAATTTTTTCACCCGATCAGAGTATAAATTCCAACACAAGGTCATCGTGCATAAAATTAGGGAACCCATACAAGAAAGTAGAGGGACAACGAAAATTCTAAGAGTAAAATACTTATACGTTAACCCGAATAAATGCCTGTGCAAAATTTTTGAAGTCAGAAACAAGAAGGCGGAGCACTGAGTATTTTTTGGAAAGGGTTAGAATAAAAAAAATGATAAGTTTACTTATTCAGGGCCGAGAATAGTCCAGGGAGTTAAGAAAATAATAGCGACAATGGTAAAGACCTTCACTAAAAGTCATAAAAGTTTTATAGTACATATTGTTTTCTTCCACTATAATGAAACCCTGAAGGTTCCATCCAACTACTAGAACATTGGAGCATTATGGACTTACCAGGGCAATCGGGTAGATTTGCATACTTCCACCAGGAAAAAGTTTCTTCAGGTCATCGACCTCCCTCACAGAGAAAAACACAGAGCTACTTCGGTGACTTCATGAAAATGAAAACTCATCTAGTCATATATACCCTTACTACGCAGAGTTAATGGTGGTAGTACGAGGACTAGCTCGATCCATGTGATGGGTGTAATGAATCTCATATTTACACAAAAAAAATAAAAATTGTTAAACAATTTCTTGGTGGAAAAAGGGGTTCTAGTTATGCAACTATGTTGTCGATTAGTTAGGAAATTCTATAACAATACTTCACTTTAAAGTTCCATTACAAAGTCCTTGATACAACTCTTAAATTCCCTAGACACCATAAGGTTTTCCTGTTCGTGACAAGCATAGAAGGTTATGAGGAAAGGTCCCCAAGTTTATTAGGTAACTTTGTTAAGTATACCTATAGGCTGCACATACATGATGTAACTCATTTTTATAAAATAACCCAAGCCTTCAAGTTCGTGCACATATCCACCTATGGTGTTATGGTAGGAATTCCATAATTAGTTCTTAATCGTAACAGACGGGGGGGTTTGGATTTTCTCTTACACCAACCAACTAACCTAACTACCAAGTCTTGGTTAATTTGTAGTTATTTAGAAATGACGGTTGATGGCATGAAATTATGAGATTCCAAAGGCCAGTGCGATGTTGACAGCTAGGATCTAAGTGTTGTCTCGGATTTACACAGGGTGCAAAATAATGGTTTAAATCGAGTTATGGAGGTGTCCCATAGAAATCCTTCTTTAAGTGTACAAGAAGGATTAGTGTTACCAAAGTTTACAGTTCTATAACTTCATTTAAGGCCGCCTACAAATTCCCTTGTAGTTACTGGCTCCATACCCCAAGGTGTCATATTAACTCTGCCATTGTCACATGGAAATCCATCCTACGCACTCCCTGCATTTACCACGAGGCGACAAGTCACCGCTTAGGGTTAGAATAGGTTTGTCACTTTGTCATTCTCGATTCTTCACGAAGAGGGTCAGCATACCCCAATTTAAGGGACGAAAACTGTCATGAGTGAAGGAGGTTTCCCATGGTGTAACTACCAGTGCGGCCCTCGGCTCTGGTAAGTCTTATAAAACAAACTACAGAGATAGATAAACACAACAAAGATGCAAACCTTCAGAATTAATGTTAGGAGTTCTGGTTTTTTTGTCAGTTTCTATAGTGATTTCCTTTCTTTTGTTGTGCTCTACCTTGCAGCGATTTCTTTGCAAAACTTTCGAAAGATCACCTATTGTCCTGGGAAAATGATTTCCTCCCCAGGATTGTCAATATCCATTCCTGGTTAGGTGTTTGGATCCCTCTGTAGTATTCACCGGAGTCTTTCATAGTTAGGGTTGTTCGAAGCATACGCATCTCCTCCAATAAGTGATGTGCCTTGGTTTTTCTCTTTATTTTATAAAGTTTCACAGTGAAAAGCCTAAGTCGTAGTATACATACCGACTTGTTCTTAGTTATTCTCATTATCGTCTTTCTAAAAGAATCTTAAAGAGGTAGGTTGGTTCTGTATAAGGTTCAAAAGGAAGTCGACTCTTTCGGTTTGATAGGTAATATGTCATATTTTCTTTTGTCTTCCCCAAAATGGATGGAGTCACTATCCTGTAGATTTACCAGGCTCTCGGTTGGTCCCTCTATTATCATTGTCGTCTTTTGTTTCCGTGATACCCTGAAAAATTTAACTGCAACTGCAGCACAAATTTCTATGTGTATCACGAAGCTATGTCATCTTGATGGGGCGGTAGTGTATCTCCGTACTTTGAACACTATAGTGCGATGAATCTGCTATTACTATTGTTTTTGTATATTTATTTGTTACAATTTTTTATTCATAACTGATTTAGACTTATCCCTTTAATATTCTAGATATGATGTGTGAAACGTCTATAGTATTACTTCAGTTTCTTCTTATAGAAAATTTTGTAGTGCTTTCAAAGTAATGGTTTTGTTATAAGACTTGCTATTGTCACTAAAGGTGGGCCTTGTTGTTGCGAGGACCCATCAGAGATGGTACTGAATTCTCCTCCCTCAACCCAAACATCTAAACATTTAGCAGGTGATGGGGCAAGGATTTGAACCCATACATGAATAATATAAGTATCTTCTTAAGAGGGGAAACCTCGATTTAACTCCTATAGTCCTTTTGCAATCTACTTCTTCTGGATTCTTATTTCTTGAATAAAGGCTAAAGTTTACTGGATTTTATTTATGTGCAGGGTATTCATCCACACAAATATCAGATACCCGTCACTTCCCCTGCGCAAAAGGTATTCGGGTTCTGAACCTTTCACCCCTTGGCTAACTCTATAGGTTCTACCGTTGGCTAAGGGAATCATGACTCAACTAGCTCTGGTGTATCTAGCATGGTGTCTACTGTAGCGCTTGTTCGAGTAAACCCTTGGCTCGTCCTTCCATTAATGGCATAACTCTAGTTCCTGTATAAGTATTGAATCTTTAAATAAGTAAAGAGTCTGGTCGACTGTATAATATACTTTTTTTTCTTTAATTATTAGGAGACGACCTATTCAAATTCGTTCGAAAGTTAATCTGTGTCAAAGAAATTATGTCTCTTAAATTTGGATGTTGTATTTATTATTTGTGTGGTTCGACTTTATACTATACCATTGGTCTACCCTTCCCTAGAAACAAAAGAGTTTCCAATGTTTAACAATGGATTTACTGTTATGTTTGGCCTTCTGTGTTCAGTTTTAAAAATTGAATGATCATATATCGATTGTTGCTTTAACTAGATCATTCCCACTCTTTCGCAATTTAATTCCCATTATGACTGTGCTTTTATCAAAGATTTATCATATTCAGAGCATAGGAGAAAGTTCTTACTAAAGCATACATGCATATAGTTATATACACATGTTTGTCTATGTAGTCATTAGAGTTTTGTATTTCTTTATCATGCCTACCAATAGTAATTAGATATATACTTTTACCAATCTATCGTGAAATTATATTGACTCAGAGTGTCTCAAGGTCTATACGAAGTGGCATATAGAATCCCTAATTCATTTATACATATGAATTTGCACTTCGTGAAAATACTTACTTCATGTATTTAGACTAGTTTCAATCTGTTCATGCCTAGATGTAGACACCATAAATTTTGATGTACAAGAAATACCTCTATTTTAACGGAAATCCAATTATAGACAGAAGTTACCTCTATAATTTAATCACACAAATCTATTTGATTATTCTACGAAGAAATCAAATCAATTCCTAGTTTTCTTACCGATTCTAGTTCAATCATAAGGACTGCCCAGAAAGTGATATCATAAATAATTTATAAAACTGTTCTGTAGGAATCTGTACTGCACATATTCATATAATCGAACTATTTTTTCTCAGACTATTATATCCATACATAATTTAATAATTATGCTACTTCTCTAACTAATTCCTTCCACAGAGATAGAAATAATTCATTTTAGATGCAATTCAAAACATCTCAGCAGACATGTGGTAAACCAAACAGATGTATTACAACAATTAGAAGTAAACACGCAATCAGATAAGGGAAGATTGCATTTATGAAACAACTCGCTGGAAGACAAAAGGAACAACCATGTTCCTCCCAACCGTAGAATAGGGCAGCCAAACTACTTACCTAATTCACCCCCTAGCATGACCATGAACCCATGAGGGTGAACTCAGAACCTCCTCCTCAGAAATATCTCTCAACTTCCGTAGAATCCTATTGCCTGACACTCAATCAATAGTGTTCATAAAAGCAAGAAAAAAATATAGTAGTCTCCTTTCCCGAATACTTGGCAACGTCCTGCCTCCTCACATATGCTATTTATCAATAAAATCTTTTTGCCTAGGTCTTTTTCCCTCCCTTGGGAATTTTCACATCTTTCTAAATCCCTAATTTTCAAGGACTGCCAATGGCCAAATCCTTGATTTTCCACTTGTAACAATCAACCCAGAGGTAGTTCCAACATGTTCCCCACTCATGGAGTCATGATCAACTAAATTTAACATGGTTGTTCCATTTGTCCTCCTACAATAAATAAAATATTGTTCTGTTTACACACAAGTGTCATAGTCAAATAGTTATTCATATCAGATCAAGTCTCTGCCCAACAATCATAATAATTAATTACAATTTATCAAATTCAAAATTCGGATTTTCCATAAATGGCAAAAATTTTCCAAATTTGAATTTACTAAAAACGAGATAGTTTTCTAACAAATTTTGAATTTCGAAAATACTTTATTTTGGGGGATGTCACATCCTTTCCCCCTTCAATAAAACACTATCCTCAGTGTTCATTCCTTTCTTGGAACAACATTGGATGAGATTTTTACAAATCTCTCTCCAACTCCCAAGTGGCCTCCTCAGGACTAAAGTGCTTCCATTGCACTTTTACCTGAGCGGAGATTCTATTCTGAAGTGTTATTTCTCTCTGTTCCAGAATGCACAGGGGCTCCGCCTTAAACTCGCCTTCTGGTTCCACCTATACCAAGTTCCAATTGATCATATGAGTAGGTTCATGGACATACTTTTTCAACAAGGAAACATGAAATACATTATAAATTCTTAAATTAGCTGGGAGTGCAAGTTGGTAAGATACAGATCCAATTTGAGCTAATATCTTGAAGGGCCCACAAAACTTGGGTACCAACTTGGCACAGTTCCTTAGTTTTAGCGAACTCTTTCGAGATTTGACTTTTAAGTAAACATGGTCTCCCACTTGAAATTATAAGTGTCTTCTTTTCTAGTCCGCATAGCTTTTTTGTCTATCTTGTGCCTCTTTTAAGTTTTGTTGCACCCTTCTTACCATACTTTCCATTTCTTTGAGCATTTATGGTCCAAGCATGAGTCGGTTAACTAGATCATCCCAACTAATTGGCATCGTGCACGTTCTTCTGTATAGTACCTCAAAGGGGCTCAATTTAGCCGAAGTTTGGTACCCATTGTTATATGCAAACTCTACCAAGTCTAGGTAGTCTTCCCACTTTCTCGGTTTGGTCCTTACATACATGCAAAGAATATCTTCTATGATCTGATTTTTTCATTCAGTCTATCCATACGTTTGTGGATGGTAACTTATGATGAAATTCAAATTAGTATTTGTCCCTGCAAACAATTCTTTCCAAAAAGTGGACGTAAATTTTACGTCTCTATTTGATATCACCGTTTTAGGAACACCATGCAGTCTAAAAATTTCTTTCATAAATATTTCAGCGATATTTATAGCTTTAAAAGTATATTTCACAGGGATAAAGTCTGCAGACTTACTGAGTTTATCAATTACAACCATGATAGTCATTATGTTTCTGAGTTTTGGGCAAAACTGTAATAAAGTCCAGCAATATGGTCTCCCATTTCCATTCAGGTACTGGTAATGGTTGTAATAGGCTAGCTGGATGTTGGTGTTCGACCTTTACCTATTGATAATCCTAGAACCTAGCCAAGTATTCTGTTGTTTCTCCTTTCATATTAGGCCAATAGAAAAGTTTCCCGAGTGTTGTTATCGTCTTCTGGTATCCTGGATGACCAGAGTACGGTTTCTTATGCACTTCATCAAGGATTGTTATCTTTAACTCTACTGAATCAGGTATGTAAACACTGTTTTTAAATCGTAGTAACCCATTTTTATCGATACTCAGGTCTGGTTTGTCTGAGTTTGTTGTAGTGTCATGTAATTATGCCACTAACTTAGTGTAATTTTCATCATTAATACCTTCCATCCTTATTCATTGTTCCAGATCACTTTTTTCCCTGCTGACGTTTATCTCAAATATCCCATGGAATCTTCTTCTTAGAGCATATGCTACCTTATTTTCCTTACCTTTGATATGTCTTACCTCAAAGTCAAATTCGCTCAAAAAGGCTAGCCACCTTGCTTGCCTTGCATTAAGATCTGGTTGGTTAAACATGTACTTCACCCCACTATTATCTGTCAATAGTAGAAACTTTCTTCCCATTATGTAGTGTCGCCAAATTTTTAAGGCGTGTATTACTGCTGCCAATTCTAAATCATGAGTGACGTAATTTCACTCATGTTCCTTTAACTTATGGGACTCATAGAAAATAACGTATGCTTCTTGAGTTAGGACACCACCTAGTCCTTCTTTACTCACATTGACACAGATCGTAAAGTATTTATCTAGGTCTGCTACGTTTAAAATGGGTGCAGTCGTTAATAATTCTTTCAACTTATAAAAACTTTATTGGCACTTTTGTGACATGTTAAACTTGGTCCCTTTCTTTTGTAATGTTGTGATGGGGTAGGATATTTTGGAAAACCCCTCTAGAAATCTGCTATAATATCTGGTGATTCCCATGAATGACCAAATGTCCGCTACATCCTTTGGTAAAGGCCATTCCATAATGGCTCTTACATTCTCAGGGTCGACTGCAATTCCCTCTGCAGAAATTACAT
Organism: Picea engelmannii; assembly: GCA_009831015.1. Lineage (NCBI taxonomy): Eukaryota > Viridiplantae > Streptophyta > Pinopsida > Pinales > Pinaceae > Picea > Picea engelmannii. The sequence continues at coordinate 303,221 of ML778431.1, forward strand.
GTCCTAGGTATTGTATCTTCTTCTGATAAAAATTGCACTTATCGAATTTAGCATACAATTGGTGCTTTCTCAAATTTTGCAGGAAGATTCTTAAGTGTTCTTCATGTTCTTCTTCTATTTTTGAATATACTGGTATATCGTCAATAAAAACCAACACGAATTTGTCCATGTATTGACTAAAAATACTATTCATTAAGCACATGAATGTGGCTAGCGTGTTAGTGGGTCGAAAGGTATGACCACATATTTGTAATGTCCATGTCTTGTTCGAAAGGTTGTTTTTCTTATGTCCTCATCTTTTATCTTAACTTGATGATATCCAGATCGTAAGTCCAAGTTCGAAAAGATCTTTTCCCCACCTAGTTGATCGAATAGATCGTTTATCCTAGGTAAGGGGTACTTGTTTTTAATGGTCACTTTGTTTAATTTTACATAGTCCATACACAGTCTTAGAGTACTATCTTTCTTCTTCACAAAGAGAATGGGTGCTCCCCAAGGTGAAACACTCGGTTTGATATATTATTTGTCCAATAACTCCTGCAGTTGTATTTTCAATTCTATCAATTCTGGTATACTTATTCGATAAGCTGCTTTCAAGATAGGGGATGAAACAGGTAGTAGGTCTATGGAGAAGTCTATATCTCTTCTAGAGGGTAATTTAGGTATTTCATCAACGAATACGTCTTTGAAATCGTACAAAACAACAAAGTCCTCCAAGTTAGGTTTGTCTTTCTTTTCTAACAGGTTTGTTACTTGGATGGCATAAACTTGGCATCCCTTTCTCATAAATTTATTGAATTGCATCGCAGAAACTTGTCTAACTGATACCGGTTTTGGTATACCTTGGACTGTTCTAGTGGCATCATAATTGTCTTTATAGTTAAGTGTCTTTGTATAACAATCTAGTACCGCCTTGTGCTTTTCCAACCAATCCATTTCTATAATCATATCATAAGATCCTAGTGGTCGGATGTTCAAATTTGTCCTTATGTTTTGGCCATCTAAGCTCAACTCAAAATCAGAAATAAAGTCAACTACTTTCTTTTTAGTTCCGGTAGCTAGTTGTACCAGCCATGATTTTGCATGCTTCATTTCTTAAGTTTATTTGACTCTACTATACCAAGAGTAATATAACTTAACGTAGCTCCAGGGTCAATTAAAAAAGAAATTTGAGTGTTATTGATTTTACCTTCGATTTCTACCACAAAGGACTCTTGGTCAACTTGTCGACCATCTATGGATGCATTTATCCGATGTAGGCTTCTGCCGACATCACCCACTATCGAGGCTTCCTGCAAGTTATGAACAATAGTTTTGTTTGCTGAACTTAAACGTGGACAATTTCTCCTTAGGTGACGTTCTCCACATTCCTATCACTTTAATGGTTTGCGGGGGATGTCCCCAAACTTCTTTGTTCCCAAATTTACCAGTTTAAAGTTGCCTTGCATATTTGGATGGTTGGAGTGAAATTATTTTCTCGTAAATATTTTTTTTACATTCCGATAAGGAGCTGGTTGGTATCCCTTCTTCCGCTGGTTCATTCAATCCTATTTCTTATCCTTCCAGGGTTTGGTAAACTCTGTCCGCTATTTATAATGGTCATAGCACATTCATTCTTTTCTGAATACTTCACTCAAAGATTTGGGGTTGTCAAACTCAATTCTGTCCCTATAGGACTGTTGTAAATAGATTAATAATCATTGGATTTTCACCTTATCCTCTCGAATGTAAGGTGAAAACCTTAGTAATTACAAGAATTTATTTATAAGGTCCTCTATTGTCATTTTTCCAAGTCTTAACTCATAAAATTATTTTGTTTTCCTTTCGTACTAGCTTTCAGATAGGTATTGTTTCTTGAAATATTTCTTGAAGTCGGACCATTCCATCTATTTTTATTTTAATCCCTTTGCCAATTTTAGATCTTGCCAGTAGATGTTGGCCTTTCCTTTCATGTTGTAAATGGCCATTCTGACTTTCATATTGTTGGAATAGTTGTATATTTGGAAATATTTTTTGATATATAATAATCATGCTTCATCTTCATCACATGTTCTGTATTCCCCTTCAAATGTAGCAGGTTCAATCTTCTTGAATTCCCCTTCAAGATGATCTACTTGTTTCCTTTTTTTGTTTAGTTTTTCTTTATCTTTAGCTGAAGAGGTACCCTCAAATGAGTTGTCCTCTTTTTCTACTTCAGGACCAGAGTTCTTGGAGGCCCTCTTACTGACCCCTTCTTCATGGTTATTTGTTGGATTACTGAGAGGGGGGGTGAATCAGTAATAGCATAATTATAATCCATTTTCTTCAAATATTATATCAATGTATAATTATTATCCAATAATGAGTAGTAAGAAATAAACAATCAAACACATACACAATACACCAGTGTTTTACGTGGAAACCCAAATCGGGAGAAAAACACGAAATGTTTTTTCTTATATGTCTTGAAGAATTACATTCATTGGAAGCACCAACTTCCTTGGTTTTCCAGCTGCAACTGGAAGGAGGCTCCAACCTCCTATTTTCTCAGGCTACAACCTAAGGGAAGCTCCAACTCCCCAATTCTCTGGCTACAACCCGCAATGTTCTCCGGCTACAACCACAAGGTGGCTACAACCACCTGTCCTTGCCCCGTCTTGCCACCCTGAAGTAGAAGTAGAATGATGGAACCACTGTCACACTATCACTGTGAGATATACCACTGTAAACCTATACCATTAAATCTGAACCATGCACCAACCTGTAATCAACTTGTACCATAAACAAGTGCATCCAACCATGTAAAAAGTATGTACCAATCATGTGTCAACTACTCATCAACTATGACTCATCAATATGTACCAACATCATCAACTATACACCTCACGTATGTGCATCAACTCATCAACTACATGTCTCAACCATGTACTCAACATGTACCACAACCAAAATCTCTCATCAATTTCATCATATAAATCTGATTTGTAGCTCTGTAATAGACCTGGTGTATATGATCGCATTCCTGCAAACCTTACTTAACTTTAAAAACAAGAGACTTTCATTTTCATCAAACTTTTCTTTAGTCTCACATGCCTAGTTTTGGATTAGTCAACAACCCTAACTTGAAGTAATCAAAACTTTGAACTTGTAATGTATAAAGATCTGAAACTGATACACAATGTTCTTCAGTGTGTTTTATACAATTCCTCCAAGTTTCACTACTTGGAACCTCTCAAAAAAGGATTTATAGCAAAAATGGCATACCTTGTTGAATTCTATCTTATTCTAGAGAGAAACCTTGTAGAGCGTTCCCCACAAAAAATATTTGATTAATTGATCTGAAACTATTACACAGCATAATACATATTGTACCCTAACCAACACATTTTGTATCATTGAATTTGGATCTTTTATGAAGAAGTTATGACGTTTTTACCCGAAACACCTGATTTTGACTAGTTTCAAGACTGACCACAGACCCAATTTTCCACGGAGTGTAACTCCCAAAATAAAACGACCCACAAGATGAATTTTTTACCAAAGATACTTGGATATGTTTTATTACTTTCATAGAAATTTCAAGATCTGAATCATTACAGAAAAAATCTTATAGCGAAAATAGTGAGATGACCTGTAAATAACATACCTTAGAAAGCACCATCAAAAGAATTTATCCTTCCTTGAATTTCGGCCTTTTTTCTTCACTTTCCTTAGAATTTTAGCTGAGATATCATTTGGTTACCTCAGACACCTATAGATATTCAATATTCTCAAGTGTGATTCAAATGAGAGAGCCTTGCCTCTTATTTATACTCTCCAAGTAGCTTCCTTAAAAACATCTTCTAGGTCACTTGGCCCACTTTCCTTATTTTAGGGTTGGGTCCACTTCTAATTTCTCCATTAAAATTATTATTGAAATTGTTTATTTTGTATTCACTTTGAATTGTAATACACTCATCACTTCACTTTATTATTTACCTTTTAAAATCTCTTAAACCATTTTTATTACTTTGACCTTTTGGGGCTTCTAGATGACATGTGAGGGTCCTCCAACTTCGTAAGGCCATAACTCTCAAACTGTGAGGAGTTATGTGACATTCTACATACCACCAGAAATGGAATGACATGTACTATACATATAGAATAGTATTATCTAAAAACATATCATAACTCATACTATTACCCATCAAACAAACTTGGGTCCATTACCCAAACCTGGGGTCTCCAACTTCTCATGGCCATAACTCTCTAACTGTGAGGAATTATATGACGTTCCACACACCACCAAAAATTCCATGTTAAGAACTATCCATCTAGGATATTTTCCCTGACAAATTCACTTTCCTTCATCTCTTTATTCCACAATTAAGCATGGGTTCTCTTACTCCACAAAGCATCTTCCCATGAGGGATTTCACCATAAGGGGACCACTTTTGAGTTCATCCATATTTGCTTCTTATAAACCATGAAAAAAAAATAATGAGTCATATTTACATCAAACAATATTGGGTCCATTACCCAAAACTTTTTGCTACAAGACTTTCTTCAAGGGTTGAAATCAATGACAAACAACCTTAATCAACAATATCCCCCTTTGGCATTGATGGCAACACTCTAATGCAATACTGAAATCATATCACTCATGCTCCCCCTGGAACCATGCCTTTGTCCTCTACATCTGATAAAGTTGTTCCCTCTGGAACCATGCCTCTATCCTCTGCATCTGATAAATCTTATCCCTCTGGAACCATTCCTATGTCCTCTGCATCTGATAAATATCTCCCCTTTTGTCATCAATAGAAAAGGTATATTTCCATCCGAGGCTGCTCCCCCTACTAGATTGACCTCTTATGGTGCTTCCTCATGTACATATAGGACATATAAGATAAGCATTCAAAAAAAAAATATTTTTGGAGTATAAATAACTCCAAGTCTTTGGCATAGATATTCAAAGGCTTCTTGTGGAAGTGGTTTTGTAAAGATGTTTGCCACTTGTTCTTTTGTGCCCACATACTCAACTCTCATGTTCTTTTCTGCAACCCGTTCCCGTAGAAAGTGATACTTTATTGGAATGTTCTTCGTCTTGGAGTGCATCACCGGGTTTTTTGAGATATTGATGGTGTTATCACTCCAAGAAACCCTTTGTGGTTGCAGACCAAAGGTGCTTGGTAACTTAAGAAATAAATGTTTTTGTATTTTGTAAAGGTGGATCAATGGGATAACTCAATTCTACTTATAGCATTCAGACATCAAAGTGATA
>ML778431.1:328456-371020 GCA_009831015.1 Picea engelmannii
CCACAAGATGAATTTTTTACCAAAGATACTTGGATATGTTTTCTCACTTTCATATCAATTTCAAGATCTGAATCATTACATAAAAAAAATTATAGCGAAAATGGTGAGATGACCTGTAAATAACATACCTTAGAAAGCACCATCAAAAGAATGTATCCTTCCTTGCATTTCGGCCTTCTTTTCTTCACTTTCCTTATAATTTCGGATTAGATATCATTGTTTTACCTTAAAAACCTATAGATATTCAATATTCTCAAGTTTGATTCAAATGAGAGAGCCTTGCCTCTTATTTATACTCTCCAAGTAGCTTCCTTAAAAACATCTTCTAAGTCACTTGGCCCACTTTCCTTATTTTAGGATTGGGTCCACTTCTAATTTATCTATTAAATTTATTATTGAAATTGTTTATTTTGTAGTCACTTTGAATTATAATACACTCATCACTTCACTTTATTATTTACCTTTTAAAATCTCTTAGACCACTTTGATTACTTTGAACTTTTGGGGTTTCTAGATGACATATGAGGGTCCTCCAACTTCGTAAGGCCATAACTCTCAAACTGTGAGGAGTTATGTGACGTTCTACCTACCACCAGAAATGGCATGAAATTTATTATCCATATAGAATGGTATTATCTTAAAATATATCATAACTCACACCGTTACCCATCAAACAAACTTGGGTCCATTACCCAAACCTGGGGTCTCCAACTTCTCATGGCCATAACTCTCTAACCATGAGGAATTATGTGACGTTCCACATACCACTGAAAATGACATGATAAGCACTATCCATATAGGATAGTTTCCCTAACAAATTCACCTTCCTTCATCTCATTATTCCACAATTAATCATGGGTTATCTTACTCCACAAAGCATCTTCCCGTGAGGGCTTTCACCATAAGGGGACTACTTTGGAGTTCATCCATATTTACTTCTTATCAACCATGAAAAAAAAATAATGATTCATATTTACATCAAACAATATTGAGTCCATTACCCAAACCTTTGTGCTACGGGGCTTTCTTCAAGGGTTGGCATCAATGACAACCAACCTTAATTAACATTATTGTCCTTTGGGATTTTCTTGGTTAATATGTTGCGCAGTAGGACTTCATTTATCTCTTCCTGTTCTTGTTGTGCTTTCTTGAGTTTCTCATTGTCTTCTTTGAACACATGCAGTTCAACAATAAGATTCCTCATTGTTTCTAGTACTTCCATAGGTGAGCTTCCGTCACTATTTTGTCTTGGATCTCCAGGAGGTCCTTTCTATGGATTTCTTTCCATTCTGATTTCTGCATCATCCTAGGTTGCCATAATTCACATAAAATAGAAAGGGTTTTTTGTTTGTAACAAAAAAAGGTTTATTAGTTTTGCATCATCTCGAACTATATACTAAGCACTAAAGTGGCATGTTCAGGTCCAGTGTTGTAACCTTTTTCTCTGATACCATATGTAATGAATCTCATATTTACACAAAAAAAATAAAAGTGTTAAACAGTTTCTTGGTGGAAAAAGTGGTTCTAGTCATGCAACTCTGTTGTCAATTGGTTAGGAAATTCTGTAACAATACTTCACTTTAAAGTTCCATTACAAAGTCCTTCATACAACTCTTAAATTTCCTAGACACCATAAGGTTTTCATGTTCGTGACAATCATAAAATGTTATGAAGAAAGGTCCCCATGTTTATTAGGTAACTCCCTTAATTATACATATAGGTTGCGCATACATGATGTAACTCATTTTTATAAAATAACCCAAGCCTTCAAGTTCGCGCACATATCTATCTATGGTGTTATGGCAAAAGAGTCGTAATTAGTTATTAATCCTAACACATTGGGGGGGGTAGGATTTTCTCTTAAACCAACCAGCTAACCTATGATCCAGGTGGATATCAGTGGCCACCCACCTTTTCCAACTAGCTCAAAACATTTTTCTGGAAAATTTGGCAATTTATTATTTTTAGCAGGTTTTAACTTCCGGGGCCATTTTGAGGGCCCAAATGAAGGATTTTCGAGATAAAGGTTCTCAATGATATCCAAAGTCATTATTGAGCCCCCAAAATGAATCTCCTCTATGATACCTTTCCAATGAGCTATCACACACCTAAAACAAAGATCGTATGCAAAAGTTACGACCCCGAGAGGTTGATGTACTCACTTACCCAAATGGGGCCCACGTGAATTTCGGTGCTTCATCTGCTAGGGTTAGGTTTTTGGATGTCTATGGTTTTTGGAATTCTTTCTTATTGTAAAAAGGCCTTCAAAGACTCATTATAATCATCTTCTTGCGAATGCGAGTAGCCGTCACATCTCTTCTCAGAGATAAGTTGCCACCATTCTAGCGAGTCTTTCACTCTGTATTTTTACAGTATCTGTACATTTCTTTCATTAATAGAAATCATGTATTACTGTACCTCTATGTTTATGGTTGCATATCTGATATATTTATATTATATTATTGAATATCTGTGATATCTCTGTGCATTTCTTATTATATCTCCGATCTCATTTCGTGCCAAAAATAATCTGGACCAGTGGTATCAGAGCAGGCTGCTCTTGATCATTTTTTCAGTGCATGTCTCTGACGAGGTATGAGTATAGCCAGTTTGGTCTTGATATTTTCTCTCTTGAGGAAAATTTCTCTCGCACACCCAAGAAACCCTCAATGGCGGAAGAAAAGAAAAATGGCGGAGCAGATGATCATATCAGTCTGTTGCTTGAGCAAGCTCTCACGCGACAAAGGGACGAAATAATGGATATTTTTTCCCACATCCTTCAACGCCTGCTAATAGCAACAAGCACATCTTCATCAAGAAACCACTTTGGAGGCACCTCACATTTCAAGGTACAAGTTAATTTTGATATTCCTGTATTTGAAGGACAGATATATGCAGAAGCCCTAGACAAATGGTTAAATCTACTAGAAGGTTATTTCTTTGTTCACAAATTTTTCGACAAAGAAAAGATCACCTTCGCACTCCTTAAAGATCTCCCCCATGTCAAACATTGGTGGGGAAATTATTGGGAGCAGAGTTCCACAGAGGAGTCTGAAATATATGGGGTCGATCCCACTTGGGATTTTTTTGTGTATGTGGTAAAGGAACAGTATTACCCTATTGGAAACTATGAGAGCCAGTACATGAGATGGATCAGACTGCGGCAATAGAGGAGCCAAGCATCTTTTGAGTTCACCAATACCTTCCATACCTTGTGCACCAAGATGGGTATCAAAGACTTCAAGTGACATTTGGTTTTGAAATACCATGGGGCTCTACACAAATACATCTAGGCGGAAATGGATTTTCTAGACATCTCATCACTCAATGTTGCTTATCGATATGTTGTTAAAATTGAGAAGAAATTTAAGCACCAGAACAAATGGGATTTCGAATCTGTAAATCCAAAAAAACCAAAGTATGAAAAATATAGCCCTAACAAATAGTCTTTCGAATACCAGTCTAAGACATAGGAAAAGAAGGGTCATGGGAAGACAAAGAAGGACATCGAAAAATTGTGAGATTTACACAAAATCCCCTGGCACAACACCGATGAATGTCGCTCAAAATAGTCATTAGTGGCCGAGATCAAAGACAAGGAGACGAACCCTGATTCAGAATCTGATTCTGAAAATACTGGGAAAGGACAGATCATTAACGCAGACCCCACTGCTATTGTCGCAACCGCATCAATTCAACCAGAAGAACCAATAGATCCCGAAGAGGGGGAGCACTTTTTTCATTCACAAATGTGGGTGAAGGAGACCCCGCTTAATTTTATTGTTGATAGTGGAAGAAAGAAGAACCTCATCTCAGCAGAGGTCATCAAACAGTTGGGATTGTCGACAACACCACACCCACAGCCATACAACATCTAGTGGCTTCGCCAAGGACTAGATCTCCATGTCAGCCAACAATGTTGATTTTCATACGGCATCCAACCCTTCAAGGATGAGGTATTATGTGATGTTGCCCCATTGGATGTCTGTGATGTTCTCTTGGGCCAACCATATATGTGGAAGCACCATGTTGTTTACGAGTCTCGACCCCGTAGTGTCATTGTTACTTTGGGGGGTCATCTCTATAGAATACCAGAGGTAGTTCTGACTATTGTTCCACCTAAAAGGTGCCGCAAGGTAGTATCTCATACTGAAAAATTTAGCTTCTTCACAATCTGTTCAAATGGAGAACAGAAGGACACTGCAAACACTACAGCCTCTCCCCAAGAACCTTTTATCCAATAGAAGCAGGTTGAAAAGGCTGCAGCAAAGCAAAAAGATTCCTTTTGCACACCATTCTCTCATGTATATCAACTTGTTGAACAACCTTAGCCTCAACAGGTTCTTGACATACTTCCACAAACTGAGCAATGAGATGTCTCCAACAATACAAACAGCTCACCAAGATGCAGATCCATCAAACGATTTTCCCTCTCCTCCGAGAACTCAATGCAATGGAGACCATTTCTTCCTAAGGAGGGAGGATTGATCCAAGTGGATATCAGTGGCCACCCACCTTTTCCAACTCACTCAAAATAGAATTTTGGCAATTTACTATTTTTAGCAAGTTTTAACTTTTGGGGCCATTTTGAGGGCCCAAATGAAGGTTTTTTGAGATCAAGGTTCTTAATGATATCTAAAGGCATGATTGAGCCCCAAAATTAATCTCCTTGATGACACCTTTCCAACTAGCTATCACACACCTAAAATGGAGATTGTATGCAAAAGTTACGACCCCAGGAAATTGATGTACTCACTTACCCAAACGGGGCCCACATGACTTTTGGTGATTAATCTCCTAAGGTTAGGTTTTTGGATGTCTAGGGTTTTTGGAATTCCTGCTTTTTGTAAAAATACCTTCATATCCTCATTGTAATCATCTTCTTGTGAATGTGAGTAGCTGTCACATCTCTTCTCATAGATAATATGCCACCATTCTAGCGAGTCTTTCACTCTGTATTTTTACAGTCTCTGTACATTTATTTCATTAATAGGAATCATGTATCACTATACCTCTATCTTTATGGTTTCATCTCTGATATATTTCTATTATATTATTGAATATCTATGATATCTCTGTGCATTTCTTTATTATATCTCTGATCTCATTTCGTGCCAAAAAAAAACCGGATCAACCTAACTACCAAGTCTTGGTTAATTTATAGATTTTTAGAAACAACGGTTGATGGAATGAAATTATGAAATTCCAAAGGCCAGTGGGATGCTGAGATCTAGGATCTAACCATTGTCTTAGATTTACACAGGATGTAAACCTTCAGAATTAATGTTAGGTGTTGTGTTGTTTTCGTTAGTTTCTATAGTGATTTCCTTTCCTCTGTTGTGCTCTACCTTGTGTATATTTCTCTGCAAAACTTTCGAAAGATCATCTGTTGTCCTAGGAAAGTGATTTCCTCCCTCGGATTCTCAATATCCATTCCTGGTTAGGCATTTGGATCCCTCTGTAATATTCACTGGAGTCTTTTGAAGTTAGGTTTGTTCGAAGGATACGCCTCTCCTCCAATAAGTGATGCAGCTTGGTTTTTCTCTTTATTTTATATATTTTCATAGCGAAAAGCCTAAGACACGGTATACATATTGTCTTGTTCTTCATTATTATTATTATCATCTTTCTAAAAGAACCTTGTGGAGGTAGGTTGGTTCTATTTAAGGTTCAAAAGGATATCAAATATTTCGGTTTGATAGGTAATATGCCATATTTTATTTTGTCTTCCCCGAAATGGATGGAGTCACTATCCTGTAGATTTACTAAGCTCTCGGTTGGTCCCTATATTATCATTGTTGTCTTTTGTTTCCATGATACCCTGAATAATTTAACTACAACTCCTGTAGCACAACTTTCCGTGTGTATCATGAAGTTATGTCATCTTGACAGGGTGGTAGTTTATCTTCGTACTTTGAAAACCATAGTGCAATGACTTTGATATTACTGTTGATTTTGTATATTTATTTGTTACAGTTTTTTATTCAGAACTGATTTAGACTTAACCCTTTAATCATCTTGATATGTTATGTGAAACATCTATAGTATTACTTCAGTTTTTGCTTATAGCAAAGATTGTACTGTTTTCAAAGTATAGGTTTCGTTATAAGACTTGTTATTGTCACTAAAGGTGGGCCTTGTTGTTGCAAGGACCCATCAGAGATGGTAATTCATTCTCCTCCCTCAACCCAAACATATATACATATAGAAGGTGATGGGGAAAGGATTCGAACCCATACATGAATAATATAAGTATCTTCTTAAGAGGGGAAACCTTGATTTAACTCCTATAGTCTTATTGGAATCTACTTATTCTATATTCTTATTTCTTGAATAAAGGATAAATTTTACTGAATTTTATTTATGTGCAGGGTCTCCATCCACAAAAGTACAAGATACCCGTCACTGCCCCTGAGAAAAAGGTATTCGGGTTCCGAACCTTTCAACCCTCAGCTAACTCTACAGGTTCTACCATCGGCTAAGGGAATAATGATTCAACTAGCTCTGTTGTATCTATATTTGTGTCTACTGTAGATCTTGTTGGAGTAAACCATTGGGTCGTCCTTCCATTAATGGAATAACGCCAGTTCCTGTATAAGTATTGAATCTATAAATAAGTAAAGAGTCTAGTTGACTGTATAATATACTTCATTTTCTTTAATTGTTAAAAGACAACCTATTCAAATTCGTTCGAAAGTTAATCTGTGTCAAAGAAATTCTATCTTTTAAATTTGAACGTTGTACTTATTATTTGTGTAATTCGACTTTATACTATACCATTGGTATACCCCGCCCTAGAAAGAAAAGAGTTTCCAAAGTTTGACAATGGAATTACTATTATGTTTGGCCTTATGTGTTCAGTTTTAAAAATTGAATGATCATATATCAGCTGTTGCTTTAACTAGAGAATTCCCACTCTTTCGCAATTTAATTCCCATTATGATTGTGTGTCTGTCAAAGATTATCATATTCAGAGCATAGGAGAAACTTCTTACTAAAACATACATGCATATAGCTATATACACGTGTTTTTATATGTAGTCATTAGATTTTTTTTTTCCTTATCATGCCTACCAATAGTAACTAGATATATACTTGTTACCAATCTATCGTGAAATTTTATTGACTTAAAGTGGCTCAAGGTCTATACGAAGTGGAAGATAGCGTCCCTAATTCGTTTATACATCTGGATTTTCACTTGCTGAAAATACTTACTTCATGTATTTAGAATAGTTTCAATCTGTTCATGCCTTGATGTAGACACCATAAATTTCGATGTACAGGAAATACCTCTATTTTAACGGAAATCAAATCATAGACAGAAGTTACCTCCAGAATTTAATCACACAAATCCATTAGATTATTCTAGGAAGAAATCAAATAAATTCCTAGTTTTCTTACCGATTCTAATTCAATCATAAGGACTGCCCGGAAAGTGATTTCATAAATAATTTATAAAACTGTTATGTAGGAATCTGTACTACACATATTCATATAATCGAACCGTTTTTGCTCAGACTATTATATCCATATATACTTTAATAATTATGCTACTTCTGTAACTAATTCCTTCCACAGAGATATAAATAATTCAATTTAGATGCAACTCAAAACATCTCAGCAGACATCCGGTAAATCAAACAGATGTATTACAAAAATTAGAAGTAAACACTCAATCAGAGAAGGGAATATTGCATATCTAAAACAACTCACTGGAATACAAAAGGAACAACCACGTTCCTCCCAACCATAGAATAGGGCAGCCAAACTACTTGCCTGATTCACCCCCTATCTTGACCATGAACCCATGAGGGTGAACTCATAACCTCCTCCTCATAAATATATCTCAGCTTCCATAGACTCCTCTTGCCTCACAGTCAATCAGTATTGTTCATAACAACAAGAAAAAAAAACTGTAGTCTCCTTTCTCGCATACTCGACAACATCCTTCCTCCTCACATATGTTATTTATCAATAAAATCCTTTTGCCTAGGTCTTTTCCCTCCCTTGTGAATTTTCGTTGCTTTCTCCCTAATTTTTAGGGCCTGCCAATGGCCAAATCCTTGATTTTCCACTTGTAACAATCATCCCAGAGGTAGTTCCAACATGTTCTCCACTCATGGAGTCATGGTCAGCTAAATTTAACATGGTTGTTCCATTTGTCCTCCTGTAATAAATAAAATAATATTTTGTTTACATACAAGTGTCATAGTCAAATAGTTAGTCAGATCAGATCAGGTCTCTTCCCAACAGTCATAGCAATTAATTACAATTTATCAAATTTGAAATTCGGATTTTCCATAAATGGAATTTTTTTTCCAAATTTGAATTTACTAAAAACAGAATAGTTTTCTAACAAATTTTGAATTTTGAAAATACTTTATTTTTGGGGATGTCACAATGGGGCAAAGATGGTGCGATCGTATTGGATGAGGGGTCTAGTGATAGCCTTAGGTGTCACACTCGTAGGGTCTCCATTAATGGGTTGTTTATAGGTTTAACTCACGACTGGCAGAAAACCCCTTCATTTCATACTAAGTTAATTCGAAGTAAAGGACAATTCATTCATGTCACGATACATAGGACTGCCAAACTATAACCATTATTGTTCAGTTAAGGCAGGGCTAAACAATTTTTTTATGGATAAGCTTGTTATCAAAACCTTTATGTTAATAGTAATCAAAAGACCTATACAAAACCAATAATCACGGGGGGTTGTTCGAGTTATTAGTCCATGTGAAGTAACATTTAAACACCTTATGCTAAGTCGATAACATTTTCACTAAGGGTGTACACTCTTGATCCCTTTATAATGGGGATATAGTCTATGGTATAGGAGTTTTAATTCGAAAGGTCAAATAAGGTTTGTCCTTGTGTGCAAGCATGGGATCCTACACTTAGGAAAAGTGTATAGGTTTATGAATCCTAAGTCTAATACAACATATATATATATATATATATATATATATATATATATATATATATATAAGTATCATAATAGCTTTAGGATTGAAGGGGTTATAAAAGGGTGGATGTTAGAATGTGGATATTATTCGTATATAAGTTTTGTTCAGTGTGAGTTAAGTTGGAGTAGAAATGTTCATGAAATGATCGTTCATCGTTCTGATAGCCAGAACATAGGAATCTCGTAGAAATTAACAATGATGATAAATACCTACTTCTCTTAACTACAAGTTTTCTAGAATAAATTGAAGATTAATGTTCCTCATAAAAAATTAAAAAAAATTATTTGGAAAATTTGGGGTACATTACATATGGTATTAGAACAAAGGTTACAACACTTGGAACTTAAGAAGGACCAAAATATTTACTTAGCACATATTTTTCCAGTTTATGTAAAACTAACAAAACAATTACTGTTACAAACAAAAAACGTTTTTTTCTGTTCTAATCATGGAAACACAAGATGAAGAAGAGATTAGACTCAAGGAGAATCTTGAGAAAAGGCCTCCTGAAGATCAGAGGCATAAAAATGACGAAATCTCACCTACTGAAGTTTTGGAAATGATGAGAAATCTCATTGTGGAGCTGCAAGTTTTCAAGGAAGACAATGAGAAACTGGAAAACGTACAATAGGAATAGCAGGAAATAAATGAAGTCCTGTTATGAAGTATAGTGACAAAGAAGATCCCAAAGGACGATAACCAGAAAGAAGAGGTCAGAAAAAGGGCTTCCAAGAATTCTAGCCCTGAAGCATAAAAAGGGGACAGCTCGTCTGAAGGTACACCTTTAGCTGAAGATAAAACAAAAATAGGAAGAAAGAGAAAATAGGTAGATCACCTTCAGGGAGAGTTTAAGAAAATCAAACCATCTACCTTTGACGGGGAATCCATAACAGGAGAGGAAGTTGAAGCATGGTTATTATACATAAATAAGTATTTCCATATATACAACTATTCCAACAATATGAAGGTCAGAATGGCCATCTATAATCTGAAAGGAAAAGTTAGCATATGGTGGAAGGACCTAAAGCTAGCCAAGGGACTAAAGGAAAAATAGATGGAATGGTTGGATTTTAAGAAGTACTTTAAGAAACAATATTTATCTGAAATTTAATATGAAATAAAAACTAAAGAGTTTTATGAGCTACGACTCGGTAAAATGGCTATGGATGACCTGATAAACAAATTCCTGGAATTACTGAGATTTGTGCCTTATATCCAGGAGGGAAAGGTAAAAATCCAACGGTTCCTAAGTTGTTTACCACAGTTGTATAAGGATAGAATTGGATTCGATAATCCCAATTCCTTGAGTGAATTTTTCAGGAAGGCCCACATGTGCTACGACCAATACAAACAACAGTCAGAATTTCCCAAGAATTGGAAAGAAAAGAAACAAGACCGAATGAACCAGTGGAAGAAGGGATATCATCCAACCCCTTTTCAAAGCGCAAAAAAGAGATTTTCAAGGAAATATTTTCACTCCAACAACCAGAACACCTAAGGAGGTGGTAAGACAGTTAATCTTGGAACAAAGAAGTTTGGGGACAACCCCCACGAGCTGTTAAAATGTTGGGAATGTGGAGAACCTCACCTAAGGAGGAACTGTCCATGTTTAACTTCAACATCCAAGACTATGGTTCACAACCTACATGAAGCCTATACAATGTGACATGTGGGAAAAAGATTACATCAGATCAATGAAGCCATGGACGGCTGACAAGCTGACCACCAATCCACTGTAGTGGAAATTGAAGGTAATTTTTTTTTTTTGTAAGTTTGTGGTATTATATATAAAGGGCCTTCCTAGACCAAAAAATATATAGAGTACAGAGAATATACTTAGCTATAGTTACTGGGCTGCCCCAACAGAGGGGAAACCAGTCCAGCCAACATGGAAGTCAGACATAAAAAGTGTGATAAATCAAGTGGCATGTTCAAAACTAACTGGACATCAACTAAAAGTAAAGTTATCAAAGAGACTGAGAAAGTTCTAAAGACCTCAGACATTTGTCAGGTAGCCTGGCCAGGTGTCATGGATGGCCTCTAACCATGGCTCCTCCTTGACATATGTCACCTGGTCATCCCACCGCTTCACCACGTCCATGCCTCCTTCGGTCCTGACAGCTAGTTGGGTATCCTGCTGCACTTCATGTCCCGTGTCCATCTCCTTTGCTTCCTCCATAGGCTGGATTCCATGTTGCTCATCGCTTGCTAAGTTCGGCTCCAGGGTCTTCCCGTCATTAGTTGCGCTCTCGGGGTCTGTTGTTGTAGCCTCGCCAACGAGGTTTGAGGGGATAGATTCTTGCATAGAGGTAAGGAGCTAGAGCAAGATTGCTATATTCCCGTCCACGGCGAGCAAGCGAAATTGGAGATCCTCCACCCCCTGGCAAAGTTCAATACCAAGACAAATAAAATTGCCAGGCTTTCCCGGAGTTGAGTATCAGAGAAGGGGTTTGTGGGCTGGTTTTCGGTGCTCCGAGGATTATCTGGAGGTGGTTCCCCCATAGTCAGCCCCACAGAGGTAGGAATTGGTGCTGGAGGAGTTCCAAACATAGGCAGTTCTGGGAGGTGGATCGAGTTGGAAGTCAATAGCCCGGGAATAATAGACAGGCCATCCAATTGCGGAGCTGCCAAAGTGGGAGAAGAAGGAATTGGGTCTGACTGGATGAGGGGAGAAGAACAGGATGAAGGTGAGAATGGAGGTGAAACGGAGGGCCGACGAGGTTTCCATGGGGAACCTCTGCATGGGCGCCCTCAAGGCCGAGGCATGAAACACGTTTTAAATTGGCTAAGGGGCATAAGGTACAAGCGGGGTCGACAGGAAGCCTGCAACCAAATCAAAGCGAAACTGAGCCTGCAGGTTCCAGAAATCTCAGATGGAGTTTGCCAAGAGGGATGCCAATTGAGGCTCGCGCAAAGATAAACGAGAAGCATATAGAATGCAGCCATGGAATGATCGTAGGGGGAGAAGGGAAGTGTTTAAGTGTTCCCCATGCCATGTTTGATGGCGATTTAATGCCTTCATAGGGTGGCGGATGAAGGCACGATCCCTTCACGTGGCTCAGTGCTTTGCTGGCCATGCCTCGCCTCCTCGTCGTGCCACGTGGACTGCAATAGCACCACATCCGGGGGTGTGTCCACTAATCCAACTTTGCGGATGCATTGCTAGAGAATGGTATGCTATGGTTCCAAAGAAGAATTGCAGAGGAGTTGAGGACCAGTCCAAGTAGTGCCTATATTGGCCAGCTCGTCTGCAACTTGATTCGCCTTCCTTCTAACATGGGCACGGATGACTGCCTGAGTAGGTTTCATTAGGTTGGTGAACATCTGTAAGCCATGTGAAAGCCTCCAACTATGCAAGATTTTGTACAGGTTTGCTCCATTTAGAATTCTACGTAGCAGATTGATGATGATTTGTGAATCTCCCTCAACTACTAATTTATTGAAATTGTGGTCAATGGCCAGTTGCAACCCGCGGATGAGTCCCCAGAGCTTGGATGCGTTGTTTGTGGAATGCCCCAGGTATCCCGCATTGATTAATATGATGTGCCCTAAGTGGTTGCGGAATACTACCCCATAACCTGCAGCTCCTGGATTGCCTTTAGAGGCTCCATCAAAGTTAATTTTTATGAAATCAGCTAGGGGGGGAGACCAAAAGGAGGGTATTATAAAGGGGATGGAGGGAGAAGAGAGGGGAAGAGGAGGGAAAGAAGGAAAAGGCTGCCAATACTGGAGGATTAAAAGTTCGGAAGGAATGCTTCCCATGTTATCTTCGGTCCACTGTTGAAGAGTGATAGTTTCTAGGATGTTGCAGCGACATTGATTCCAGCACTGTTGCTAGGAGAGAGAGAGGTTTCGGAAGATCCTTCTATTCCTTTCTTTCCAATTTTGCCAGAGGATTAATCCTGGAAGAAGTTGCCAAATGCGATTGAGGAGGGGGGAGTGGAAAGCCTGATCTCTCCAGTCTGTAATAGTATCAATTACACTCTCTCTTTGTCGATCCGACTTGTGCATGATGAGTGCTGCTTGATCCCAGAGTTGGGCCATGTAGGGACAAGAATTGAGGAGATGATTCATGGTTTCTTCTACCCCTTCACATAGCAGGCAGATGGAGGGCCTGAAAAAACCTCTCTTCGATAGGTTATCCCAAGTAAGTATGCTAGAGTGGGAGACTAGCCAGAGAAAGAGGGTGACCTTTGGCCACTGTTTAAGGCTCCAGATTTTGCGCCAAACACTCTTAGTGGGTGGAGGGTCTACCTGAGTTATGATTTGATAGGACTCCTGCGTGTTGTAGGCGCCCTTTGGCAAGTGTCCCCAACGAAGAATATCTTATCCTTCTATTTTGGGGATTTTCCGTTTGGCCATCTCCTCGTGCCAGGGTGCCAGGTCCAAATGCTCTCCCAGATTTATGTGTTCCTTGTCTAGGTTCCAGCTATGCCAAGTGTCTTCGGGTGAATTCTCCTGCCAGTAGTTAGCAACTTTCATCATGCCTACTAGAGTAGCTTGTGGGTAGATGTCTCTTGCCCAGCCATTGTTGTCTATAGTTGGCCATTGTTGCTAGGAATCCTGCCAGAAGAGAGTCGTTTCCCCGTTTCAGATTTCCCAAAAAGCGTTTCGGGTAACAAGTTGTTTGTTTTTCCTAGACACTATCCATATTAGGGATTCGGGGCCTTCCCCATTCCATCGAATTAGGTTCTTTTCCACCACGTTTGGCGTATATTTTTTCCTCCAGAATCTGGCCCAGAGGTCCTGGGGATGCTTGAGCCACTGCCACCAGATTTTGGCACTCAGAACTTTGTTCATAATGAGGGGGTCCCATAGCCCTAAGCCACCTTGGTCTTTGGGTCAGCATAATTTATCCCAGCTGACCAAAGTTATTTTCCTACCTGAGTTGAAGCCTTTCCAGAGGAAGTTTCTCTGTAGATTTTTTATGGTTGAGAGAACAGATCTTGGTGCAGCCAGTGCTGAAAAGGAGTAAATAGGAAGGGAATGAAGGACGGCTCGAAGGAGAACAAGGCGGATGGGTAGATTTAAAACTCGGAGGGTCCAGGAGGAGAGACTTTTGGTAAAGGAGGAAAGAAGGTGTTCCCACGAGGAGTTTCGAAGGGCATTTTCAATCAAGGGAATGCCAAGGTATTTGGATGGAAGGGAGATTCTATTGAAACCTAAGATTTCAGTGACATAGACCTAAATCGGGGGTGGCGTATTGAAGAAAAAGATTTGGGATTTTTCCTTATTGCATTCCAGCCCCGAGGCGTCTGAGAAGGTTTGAAGAATGGCAAGTAGATCGTTGGCTTCGAGGACGGTTGGGGTGCCCATTAGAAGCGAGTCATCCACAAATTGATTGTGTGAGATGGGAGGGGAGATGCCATGCAAGGGTAAGCCAATTATCAGGTTTTCGTCAACTACTGCACGGATGGAGTATCCCAGACTTTTAGCCATAATGATAAAGAGAAAAGGGGAGAGGGGATCCCCCTGCCTGATTCCTCTTAAGGGAGAAAAAGTTTGAGATGGGACACCGTTGACAAGAATGGAGAAGAAAGCCAAAGAGGTTAGATTCAGTATCCAAGATACCCATCTTTGATCAAAGACAAAGGCGAGGAGCATTGCCCGCATATATTCCCATCTTATCTTGTCAAAGGCTTTAGAGAGATCCAATTTGAGGAGCATACCTGGAGTTTTGGTCTTCTGCAGAGAGTGGATTACTTCATGAGAAAGGATGACACTGTCCATGATTTGTCTGCCTTCAACGCAGCCTGATTGTTCCGGGGAAATAATTGTCGGTAAGATAGGTTTGAGTCATCTAGAAATTACCTTCATCAGGAGTTTATAAATTACATTACAGATATCTATATGTATGAACTGTTGTGGGTGATGTGCCTGCCCCTCTTTGGGTATGAGGGCGAGGAAGGTCACATTTAGTGCTCAGAGGACCTGTCCCGTGGCTCTAGAATCTTCTAGAATTTCCCGCACCTCGACCCTGATCATTGGCCAACAATGATGGAAGAAATCATTGGTGAAGCCGTCAGGTCCTCGAGCCTTGCATTTGGGTGTGTCCTAAAGCACCTTATCCACCTCCTCAATTGAAATAGGTCGGAGCAAGGCCAAGTTTTCCTCCCAAGTAACAAGGGATGGCACATGCTGAGTGACCTTGGAAATAGCCTCATGTCTATCCAAGATAGGTTCTGTGAGGAGATATTCATAGTATCCAATCAAAGCTACTTCCATGTCTTTGTGTGAGTGAAGGGTCTCCCCAGTTGCAGAGATAAGGCTCGTGATTTTGTTGGTGTGCCGCCTGTGGATGACCGTTCTATGGAATAATTTGGTGTTGCGTTCCCCCTCCTTGAGCCATCGGATGCGTGACTTTTGTTTCTAGAGGATCTCTTCTTGTCTTTTCCTAGCCACCAGTTGTTGATTTACTATTTCTTCCTCGGCTTTTATTTCGTTTGTTAGCCCCCGAGTTCTGATCTGATTCTGAATTTTTCTCATGCGTTCTGATAACTGCCTTTGAGAGTCAAAGATGTCACCGAAGGTATTCTTATTCCAAATCTTGAGAAATTGTTTAAGGTTCTTTAACTTTTGTTGGAATCTGTACATTTTTTAGCCTTGAGGGACCTCTGCCTCCCTCCACCAGCTCTGTATGTTTTCCTGGAAATCGGAGTGGTTGAGCCAAAACTACTTGAGTCTGAAAGGTTTTTTCCCCATCGTGGTTGGGATATCCAGCCAGAGCTGAATAGGCCAATGGTCTGAGCCAGAGATATTCAGGATGGTAGCCTCCAGAGCTGTGCCTTCCATCATGAGAGAATCCGAGATGAGGAACCGGTCGAGCTTGCAAGCAATTTGGTGTGTGCCAGTTCTTTTGTTTGTCCAGGTATGAGTGCCATTAATATTTTCCAGGTCAATGAGGTGAAGGTTATCTATGAGGTTGTTGAAGTCATTGATTTCTCGATCCAGTCGTCTTGATCCTCCCTTCTTCTCTTCTAGGCTGCGAATGATATTGAAATCTCCTCCAATAATCCATTTCTTGTGTTGATTTAGAGTGGATAAGTAGTTCAAATTCCTGAGGAAGGTGGGCTTCTCCCTTATGTTGGTTGGGCCATATACATTAGTCAAGTGTCCCAGCTTATTTGAACCAATGAGTCTATAGTCTGTTGTGACAGACCATCTTGTGGCGATGAAGTTTTCTAGCATTACTGAGTTTGTGTTCCAGAGGATGGCCAATCCTCCTGTTGTACCTATGGCTCCTACTGAAATAGCTGCCCCATGCTTCCAACAGTAGGGGAGTAGTTTATCCACATCTTATGAGGTGCATTTTGTTTCCTGCATAAGAACTATATCAGGTTTTTCCACTAAAATCAGATCTCGTAGCAATTTTTGCTTGCTACGCCCATTAAGGCCTCTGATATTCCATGAGATGATCTTCATGATGAAGGGGGAGTGGGGAGAGGAGGGAAGTTGTCCGAGATCAAGTGGATTTGCCCTGAGTTTACCATGAAGTGGCCAATTTCTTGAATAAGCTTGTTGGTGGATTTCCTCCCTCTTTTCTTTTCATCTTTCTGAGATTGACTTGTGCCTTTTGATTGACTACTTTGTATTCCCAGCCCTTGGCTAGCCCTTGCCAAGGAATCAACAGAGGAGTTAAGGAAGACTTTATGCACCTTTTGTAATTGATCTCTGGGTATTGTGTATAGTTTCTGCTGCCTATAGGCATGCTCGAGGTGCACCAAATCCACTCTAGCTAGATCCAGCTCCTCCAACTCCATTTCTGCATCTCCGTCCTCTGTTTCCAAAGGATCTTGTGATTCCTAAGTCACACTTGGGGGGATGAGATATGATCCCTTACTCAGTGGGATTCTTTCCTCCCCTTTTTTGGCCGCATGAGGGCCATTAGCCAGAGGTGGTTCATTGAGCTGCATGTGGCTTGCGGGGTTTTCTGGTTGGTCTTGTAAAGCTGTAAATCTATTACTAGTTGAGGGATATTTACTTACTTGGGTCGGTTTCTTCCTTCCTCCTAGTATTCTTTTCCCTGTTGGTTGAATGAAGTCGTCCTTATCCTTGTTGCTGTCTGGGTTTCCTTCTTTGTGAACAGTGTTGAGGGGGCATTCTCTAAAGAGATGGCCATGCTTGTGGCATCTCCGACATCGGAATGGGATGTGCTCATAGTTTATGGTTTGGGTCCAATCCTTGTCATGATATTCCAGTATGATGGATCCATGGAGCGGCTTAGTTATATTCAGGTACACGCAGATTCATGCATAAGAGGTGTAGCGCCCTTGCTTGGTGGCTTCGAATGACTTGACATAGATGCTGATGGTATTGCCTATGCCAGCCAATACCTCCTCTAGCCAAAATTCCTATGGGAGGGAGTATAATCTGATCCATACAGGTGCATGAGAAAATTCCTCCTTTTTAGGACTGAACTTCTCTGTCCATAAGCTCAAGAAGAGGCCCGCCAAGTTGAAAAAATAGGGCCCCCCATTGAAGATGTGGTTACGATCCTCAAGGTTGTGGATGATGATTGTGAAAAACCCCTTAGATCCCAGTTGTAACTCATAGTGACTTTTTGGCTTCCACCAGTATTGTATCCATATGATCAGATCTCGTTCCGAGGGCCATAGCCCTAGGAAATTTCCCACCAGGGCATAATCTCTCATGTATTGTTTTTTCTCTTCTATGCATGGTGAGTTAATCACATATTTTGGGGCTTGTGGCACCTGTGGAATACACTTACCAGGCATCCATGGAGTTGACATTGTGGGGGGAAGAGCTCCTTTCTCTGGGTCGATCTCCATTTCTCGATCCTTGAACGCGCCCTCTTCCAGTATTTTCGAGCGCAGGTCTGGCGGCGGCTCAAAGGTCGGCCGCTTAGACCTCTCAGCAACATTTTCGCTCGTTGTGGCTTGACTGTAGGAGCCGCCTGCTGGCCCTCCCTCCTTATGAGACATGAGCCCAACGGGGCCACTGCTGGAACCACGCAGCGCAAGATCTCTGCAAAACCCTAATCCTTCGACTCCGCCTGACTCTCTTCTTGACTTTAATATAAATTGAAGGTAAAATTAACAATACTTGTATTTATGTTTTAATTGATCCAGGAGCTATGTTGAGTTACATCCCTCTTGGTGTAGTGGATTCAAATAAACTTAAGAAAACAAGACATGAAAAATATTGGCTAGTATAACTAGCAACATGAATAAAAAGAAAAGTAGTTGATTTGATTTTTGATTGTGAGTTTAGTTTAGGTTGTCAAAACACAAAGACAAATCTGAACATTCTGCCATTAGGATATTATGACATAATTATCAGAATGGATTGGTTACAAAGGAATAAAGAAGTGTTAGATTGTTATGAAAAATCACTCAAGTATGAATATGAAGATGATATTGTTAGGACAACTCAAGGTATACAAAAACAAATCTCAGTTAGATAGAGTTCAACAATGCAATTTAAGAAATGCATGAGAAAGGGTTGTCAAATTTATGCCATGCAAGTAACAAATCTATTGGAAAAAGAAAATAAACCTAGCTTGGAGGATTTTGTCGTCTTGTATGATTTCAGAGATGTGTTTGTTGATGAGATACCTGAATTACCCCCAAGGAGCGAGATAGATTTTTCTATTGACCTACTACCTAGCTCAACCCCTATATCTAAAGCACCCTACCGAATGAGCTTACCAGAATTAAAACTTCAACTACAAGAATTATTGGATAAAGAATATATCAGACCATGTGTTTCACCATGGGGAGCACTAGTATTTTTTGTTAAAAAGAAAGACAAAATTTGAGATTATGCATTGATTACAAAAAATTAAACAAAATGACTATTAAGAACAAGTACCCCTTACCTAGGATCAATGATTTGTTCGATCAAGTAGGTGGGGCAAATAATTTTTCTAAATTGGATTTAAAATCTGGTTATCACCAGGTTAGAATAAAAGATGAGGACATAAGTAAAACAACCTTCAGAAATAGATATGGACATTACAAATTTGTTGTTATACCGTTTGGACTCACTAATGCGCCAACCACATTTATTTGTTTAATGAATAGTATTTTCAGCCAGTACTTAGAAAAGTTTGTTTTGATATTTATTGACGATATCCTAGTGTATTCTAAAACAAAAGGAGAACACAAAGAGCACCTAAGGATAGTTCGACAAACTTTGAGAAAACACAAACTGTATAACAAATTCGATAAATGGGACTTTTATGATAAGAAAATACAGTACCTAGGACATGTAATATCTGAGGAAGGTATTGCAGTCGACCCTGAGAAAATAAGAGCCATCATGGAATGGTCGATTCTGGAGGATGTAGCAGACATCCGGTCATTCATGGGAATCACCGGATATTACCACAGATTTATAGAGGGGTTTTCCAAGACTGCATACCCTATCACATCATTACAAAAGAAGGGAACTAAGTTTAATTGGTCACAGAAATGTGAGGATAGTTTTAATAAGTTAAAGGAATTGTTAACAACCATGCCCATTTTAAAGGTAGAAGATCCTGAAAAAGACTTCACAGTCTGTGTAGATGTGAGCAAATAAGGACTAGGTGGTGTCCTAACTCAATAAAGGCACGCTATTTTTTATGATTCTCAAAAACTGAAGGAGAACGAACAAAACTACGTCACTCATGACTTAGAGTTGGCAGTTGTAATACATGCCTTAAAGATGTGGTGGCACTACATAATGGACAAAACATTTCTGTTATTGACGGATAACGGTGGTGTGAAATTTTTGTTTAGTCAACCAGACCTTAATGCAAGGAAAGAAAGATGGCTAGCCTTCTTGAGTGAATTTGACTTTGAGGTAAGACATATCAAGGGTAAGGAAAATAAGGTGGATGATGCCTTAAGAAGAAGAGTTCATGGGCTATTTGAAATAAACATTAGCAGGAAAGAAAGCAATTTTGAATAGAGGATAAAGGTTGCAGGTAATAACGATGAGAATTACACTAAAACAGTGGAAAAATTACGAAATAATACAGAAATTTCAGACAAAACAGATCTAAGTTTGGACAAAAATGGTCTACTACAATTTAAAAACAAAATATACATACCAGATTCAACGGAATTAAAGTTAACAGTTTTGGACGAAGTACACAAGAAACCATATTTCGGTCACCTGGGATACTAGAAAATGGTAACAATACTAAGGAAGTTATTCTATTGGCCCAATATGAAGGGAGAAACATCAGAATACTTAGCTAAGTGTCAATATTTTCAGTAGGTGAAATCCGAACACCAACATCTAGAAAGCCTCTTGCATCCCTTACCTGTGCCGGAATGGAAATGGGAGACTATATCACTGGACTTTATTATAGGTTTGCCTAGAACTCAAAAACATAATGATTCAGTTATGGTGGTAATCAATAAGATTAGTAATTATGCACACTTTATTCTTGTAAAGTCTACTTTTAAAGATATTAACATCATTGAAATATTCATGAAAGAAAATTTTAGACTGCATGGTATTCCTAAAATGGTGATTTCGGATAAAGATGTAAAATTTACATTTTCTTTTTGAAAAGAATTGTTTGCATGGTTAAATACTAACTTGAATTTAATCACAAGTTATCATCCACAAATAGATGGGAAGACTAAACGAACAAAACAAATCATAGAAGATATGTTACGCATGTACGTAAGAACAAAACCAAGCAAGTGGGAAGACTACCTACACTTGGTGGAATTTGCATACAACAATGGTTACCAAATTTCGGCTAAGATGATCCCCTTCGAAGTACTGTATGACAGAAAGTGTACAAATCTGATTAGCAGGGATAACCCATTTAACAGACTCATTTTGAGACTAAAGATGCTCTAAGAAATGGAGAGCACGATAAGAAAAGTGCAGTAAAACTTAAAAGAGGCGTAGGACAGACAAAAAAGTTACGCGGACTTGAAAAGAAGACACCTAGAATTTCGAGTGGGAGACCACGTATATTTTAAATTCAAGTCCAGAAGAAGTTCGCTAAATCTAGGGAACTATTCTAAGTTGGCACCAAGGTTTTGTGGCCCTTTCGAGATCTTAGCTCGAATTGGACCCATAACATACCAACTTGCACTTCCTGCCAATCTAAAAATTCATAATGTATTTCATGTTTGTCTGTTAAAGAATTATGTTCATGACCCTAATCATATGATCGATTGGAACTTGGTGCAGGTGGAACTAGAAGGTGAGTTCCAATAAGAACCTTTGTTCATTCTGGACAGGAGAGAAATAATACTTCGGAACAGAGTCGTTGCCTAGGTAAAAGTGCAATGGAAGCACTTTAGTCCCGAGGAGGCCACTTGGGACTTGGAGGGAGATTTGCAGAAATCTCATCCAATCATGTTCCAAGAAGGGATGATCACTGAGGATAGTGTTTTACTTAAGGGGGAAAGGATGTAACATCCCCAAAAATAAATTATTTTTAAGGATGAAATTGCTTAGGAATTCATTTCCATTTTTGGTAAATTCGAAATTGGAAAATTATTACCATTTATGGAAATTCCAAATTCCAAATTTAGTTAATTGTAAATAATGATTATGACTGTTGGACAAAGATTTGATTTGACCCAACTAACTCTTTGACTATGACACTTGTAAGAAAAAAATATTTTTATAATTATTGTTGATGGACAAAGGGAACGGGTAGGTTAAAATCAACTGACCATGACTCCATGATTGGGGAACATGTTGGAACTACCTCAGGGCTGAATGTTACAAGTGGTAAATCACGTATTTGGCCATTGGAAGCCCCTAAAAATCAAGGATTTGGAAAGATGCAAAAATTCCCAAGGGCAAAAAGACCTAGGCACAATTGCTTTTGGATATATAACATATGCGAGGCGGCAGGGTGCTTCCTAGTATGCAGAGAAATAATTATATCTTGTTTTTATGAAAACTACTGTCTAAGGGTGAGGCAAGGGGAAGATACTGAAATTAAAGCACTATTGCTGAGGAGGAGTTCTGATTTTTCCCTCATGGATTCATGGTTAGGCTAGGGAGTGAACGAGACAAGTAAATTGGTTGTTCTGTTATAAGGTTGGGGGGAACTTGGTTGTTCCATTTGTTGTTTGGAAATTGTTTAGATATTTCTATATACTCCTTCTCTGTCCAAATATTATTTGAATTATTGGATGATAGAATTGCATCTATTTAAATATGAATGAATTTCTCTGTTTTTATTAAATTCTGATGGAATGAAATGAAATGTAGGAAAAACTCTTACAATTTAATTATAGACGTTGAAAAAACCCTTCTATGTATCTTGGCTAGAATAGAATTGAATTATGGAATCTATTAGGATATATATATGTGTTAAATAAAATATTATTTCAATATATCGTGTTAGAAATCACTACCAGATCGGTGAATCATATACATCTGGTTATTTCATTTTCCAAGTGAACTTTAGATTGTGCAAAAAATATTATGGAAGTAAATCTTATATTTAAAACCTTTACATACCTATACGTACAGACATATCTCTGTGGGTCATCCCTCAATTCTAGACGATTTGCTCTAACAAATTAAATTAACGTTGGAATGATTACACACAATAGGAAGTAATTGTGTATGCATATATATATAAATATATATATAGACAACTATACCAATTTGCATGACTCATTGAAATGCCTAATGTATGCACACCACCAGGTACTAATAATATAATGGAAGGCAAACAATCTAACTAATCATAAAAAAAGTTCTGGAAATGAAATGATGGAAAGAGAATAGTCTAACTAGTCATAAACCAAGTTCTAGAAATAATATAATGGAAAACGAATAGTATAACTAATCACAAACAAAGTTATGGAATGAAATACTAGAGGAGCGAAAGCCCTATGAATTGAAATACAAAGATTTTGATACCCTATATTTTGTATGCACATATTTTTCGATAAGTTCGAATTACACAACTTTATTAACAAATAATAAAATCGTTCCAACTTCTATATAAGTATCAGACCGAAACAAAGAATTGACTAATAGAGATTCCATATAAGTCGACTATTCAATTATAAACAATGGTATAGTCCTACTCATATCATCTTATTACATAACAAAAGAGTTTTGGTCCTTATGTCTTTTCTTTAAACTGAAGATACAGAGATAATGGATCGACCATCTTTATGAACCTGAACAATCTCGCCCATGTTGATTATTTCCTAGATCATAATCGTATCTTTCATTAGAAATTTAGGGCACTCTCTTAAGAGCGGTAAAATGAAACCCGATTTCATTTCTTCAACGGGGTCTGGTTTTGATCCATAACAGTGATTTGTAAACCTGCAAGAAAGGCAAGCCGATTCTTCTTAGCGTCAAATAGAAACCAAACAAACTTAAACCTTTAAAGGTAAAACATATAAGACAATGAAGGTATCATCGTACAGGGTAATACTTATCTTGAATTATCACAGGAAAACTCCCAGCCATAGTCAATATCCATTGACACATCGAAAGGAGAGGAGTGAACTTGAAATCCTGATGGGTACCCTCACAGCAAAACAGGGTCCCATCATTAGATTGGCTACCAAATTGATTAAAGAAAAACTTTCAGGAAAATTAAACAAGTAAACAATAATAATACCATATAAATTGCAAATCTGATTTGCAAAAGGGTTCACTTGGTATGTGTAGATCTAATGCATGAATAAAGTCAGAGTATCAAAAAATTTAAACACATAGTTATATGCTATACGCCAAATAAATTTACCAAAATCTAACATGGACTAAATGTCTGTGGTGAAGAGGATGCATTTAATCAATATTTAAATATAGAGTTAACATTCATGCAGAATATTAGGCTTCGAATGGTATTTACCACACACAGACAACGAGAATATATGAATGAACGACGATAACCCAAATTTAATTACAAACTCAAATATTTGTTTGTTGTGGAATAGTTTTTAACGAATTGTTCAGGGCACAAAATTCCCACTTTATATGTATATATATATATTGAATGGAAATATAATAATTCTTTAAGAGAGATTTCAGTCGTAAGAATCCGCTAGTGATTTGATAGAACCTACATAATGGTGGACTCCCAAGAAAATCTTAGTATGAAAATACCCAACAGAGGCAAGAAATGTCATAATAGATTATCAAAAGGAAATTGTTTCACCCGATCAGAGTATAACTTGCAACACAAGGTAACCATGCATAAAATTAGGGAACCCATAAAATAAAGTAGAGGGACAATGAAAACCCTAAGACTAAAATACCTATACGTTAACCTGGATAAATGCCTATGCAAAATCATTGAAGTCGGAAGCCTTTTTCAAAAAGGGTTAGAATAAAACAAATGAGGAGTCTACTTATCCAGGGCCGAGAATAGTCCAAGGAGTTAAGAAAAGAATAGCGATAATGGGAAATACCTTCACTGAAAGTCATAAAAGTTTTACAATACATAGTGTTTTCTTCCAGTATAATGAAACCCCGAAGGTTCCATCCAACTACTAGAACACAGGAGCATTATGGACTTACCAAGGCAGTTGGGTAGACTTGCATACTTCCACCAGGAAAAAGTTTCTCCAGGTCACCGACCTCCCTCACTGATAAAAACACAGAGCTAATTCGACGACTTCACAAAAATGAAAACTCATCTAGTCCTGTAAACCCTTACTACACAAAGTTAATGGTGGTAGTATGAGTACTGTCTCGGGCCATGTGATCGGGTAGAGATGGTGCGATCGTATTGGACGAGGGGTCTAGTGATAACCTCGGGTGTCACATTCGTAGGGTCTCCATTAATGGGTTGTTCATAGGTTTAACTCATGACTGATAGAAAAACCCTTCGTTTCATACTAAGTTAATGCAAAGTAAAGGATAGTTCATTCATGGCACGATACATAGGACCGTCAAACTCTAAACGTTATCATTCAATTAAGGCAGGGCTAAACAATTTGTTATGGATAAGCTTTTTATCAAAACCTTTATGTTAATAGTAATCAAAAGACCTATACACAACCAATAATCACAGGGGGTCATTCGAGTTATATCGCCATGTGAAGTAATGTTTAAACACCTTATTCTAAGCTGATAACATTTTCACTAAGGGTGTACACTCCCGATCCCTTTATAATGGGGATATAGTCTATGGTTTAGGAGTTTTATTTCGAAAGGTCAAATGGGAGCCTATACTTAGGGAAGAGTATAGTTTTATGAATCCTAAGTCTAATACAACATATATATATATATAAGTATTAGAATAGCTTTAGGATTGAAGGGGTTATAAAAGGGTGGATGTTAGAATGTGGAGATTATTCGTATAGAAGTTTTGTTCAATGTGAGTTAAGTTGGAGTATAAATGTTCATGAAATGATCGTTCATCGTACCGATAGCCAGAACATAGGAATATCACAGAAATTAACAATGATGATAAATACCTACTTCTCTTAACTACAAGTCTTCTAGAATAAATTGAAGATTAATGTTCCTCATATATTTTTTTTTTATTTGGAAAATTTAGGGTACATTACAATGAACATAGCCCACAATCGGACAGTGAGAAACCTATTCCAACACCATACGATAATGTGATAATAAAAAATATTCATTGTAATTTTATGACCATAACCTTACGATCTCATGTGATGAACAAAAGTTGATGTCACAATGTGATGAAAAAAATCCGATGTCGCAACGAGACAAACAAAACATGATCAAGATTACAATGCAATAGTGCCATAGTAAACTATGGTTAGACATAATCAACATGCTCCACCATAATCAAATCCACATGGTCAATGAAGGAATGTCGTGGGCATGGTCAGCCATAATAAACCTTGGTCAACCATAGTCAACCATAGTGATGGTTAACCACAATCAACCATGGTGAAGGACAACCATGATCAATCATAGTCAACCTTTCCTTCCCAATGTCAAATAAGCTCTACTAAAGTTAACCATGCTCATGGTCAACCGTAAGAAACCATGGTCATGGTCAATCATAGTGAACCATGCTCATTATCAAGTGATGTATTATTGTATTAATAATTTAACATCTTACATTATACATTAAAGTATTCATATTTTAATTTTTACATTTGATTAATACAATAATGTATTATTAATGTATTAATACTTTAATAATGTATTACCACTTTATCAATGCATTACTTTATCAGTGTATTAATAATTCAATAATGTTTTAATGTATAAATACTTTAGTAATTTTTTAATTAATGTGTAAAATCTATTTTTTTTCTATTAGTACTCTAATAATATATTATTAACATATTAGTTTATTAGTTTATTAACAATCTAGCATTGTATTAATTAACATTGTATAAATGTGTTAATTAATTCAGACATTACATTGTTAATGTATCAATTAATTAGTACGTTACATTATACATTAATGTATTAATACTTTATTATTTTTTTCAAATATTAATAGGTTAGCAATGTATTTATTAATGAATTTAATATGTTAAATGTATTAAATGTTTAAAATGTATTTTTTTGTATTGTTTCTCTAACAATGTATTATTAATGTATTACTTTATTTGTGTATTAATACTTTAGCATCATATTGTATAAATGTATTAATGAATGAATACATTACATTATTAATGTATCAATTAATTAATACATTGCATTATACATTATACATTATACATTATACATTATAAATTAATATGTTTCAATGTGATGCACATATCCTAATGTTGCACTATGACATACATTTCCAGATGTAGCAATGTGTTATTTATCGCCTTGTCACCACAATGTCACACAGATATCCTGAGGTCGCAATGTGCCAAACATTTCCAAACATCGTAATGTGTCGAACATAATAACATTGCAATCTAGCAACCATAGTAATGTCGCAATGTGATGAACATAACCTCATGCTCGAATATGACGCCCGTATCTGAATGTCGCATTGTGACAGATATTTCGAAACATCAGAATGAGATGAACAAAACCCATTGTCGAAATGTGATATAGACAACTGAATGTGGCAATGTGACAAACATAGACCAACATTGCACTGAGACGAACATTTCCCAACATCACAATGTGATGAACATAGCCCACTATTGGATTGTGACAAACTTATTCCAATGCCATAATGTGACAAAAAAAAATCCTTCGTCGTAACTTGATGACCATAATATTACGATCTCATGTGACGAAGAAAAGTTGATGTCATAATGTGAGGGACAAAAGTTGATGTCACAATGGGATGAACAAAATGTAATGCCGCAGTCTGACGAACAAAACATGATCAACATTGCAATGCAGTAGTTCCATAGTAAAGTATGGTTAAACATAATCAACATGGCCCACCATAATCAGATCCACATGGTAAATGAAGGTCAACTATGGGTATGGTCGACCATAATAAACCGTGGTCAACCATTGTCAACCATGGTCATGGTCAACCATAGTGAACCCAAATCATTGCCAATTATTGTATAAATGAGTTAATAATTTGAAATGTTACATTATACATTAATGTATTAATAGTTTATTTTTTACATTATGTTAATGCAATAATGTATTATTGATGTAGTAATAATTTAATAATGTATTGCTAACGTCATTAAGGTCAATGGTTAAACATAAACAACATGGCCCACCATAATCAAATCTGCATGGTAAACAAAATTCAACCATGGGTATGGTTGACCATAATAAACCGTGGTCAACCATAGTCAACCATGGCCATGGTTAACCACATTTAACCATGGTAAAGGATAACCACAATCAATCATAGTCAACCTTTTATTCCCAAAGTCAACTCGGGTTTACCGAACCGTAATAAACCATGACCATGCTCAACCATAAGAAATCATGATCATGGTCAACCATAGTGAACCAAAGTCATTCTGATTTATTATATTAATGTGTTAGTAATTTGACTTGTTATATTATACATTAATGCTTTAATACTTTAATTTTTACGTTATATATTAATGCAATAATGTATCCTTAATGTATTTCTACTTTATTACTATATTAGTATATTAATACTTTAGCATTGTCTTAATTAATATTGTATAAATGTGTTAATTATTTAATACATTATATTATTAATGTTTCAATTAATTAATACATTAGATTATACATTAATGTTAATGTATTAATATAATTAATGTATTAACTATATTAATTTATTAATATTATTAATGTATTAAAAATAATACTATTAATGTATTACTTTAATGTATTAATATATTATTTTGCTATATTAATATATTAATTTAATAATGTATTACTAATATAATTAAGCTTAATGTATAACTATTTTATTGATGTATTATTAGTGTACTATGTTATAATCTAATTAATATTTTATTGATGTTTTAAAGTATTGATAATTTATTAATGTATTGATTAATGCATTTAATATATTAAATTTTTTTTTTGTTTTTATTCTAATGATGTATTATTTTATTAGTCTATATTAATTTAATAATGTATTACTAACATAATTAAGCTTAATGTATAACTATTTTATTGATGTATTATTAGTGTACTATGTTATAATCTAATTAATATTTTATTGATGTTTTAAAGTATTGATAATTTATTAATGTATTGATTAATGCATTTAATATATTAAATTTTTTTTTTGTTTTTATTCTAATGATGTATTATTTTATTAATCTATATTAATATCTTAATATAGTATTAATTAATATTGTATGAATATATTAATTAGTTAATACATTATACATTAATGTTAATTAATAATTTAATTTAGACATTATATTTATGTAATAATGTATTACTACTTTATTAATATCATGATCATTAGAAACTATGATCATGATCAACAATAATCAACCATAAATATTTTTAATAAATGTATTAATATTTTAATATGCATTAATGCATTACTTTAGTGTAATGATATATATAATGTATTAATAATATAAATCAATTAATTATATATAGTATCAATGTATTAATAATATATATAGTATCAATGTTTTTGTTTTACTCAGTTAGTGTATTAATAATTTAACAATTCATTAAAAAGTAATATATTTATGTATTAATTAATTAATTTATTATATTATTAATATTTCAATTAATTAATATCTTACATTATACATTAATGTAAATTAATACTTTAATTTATTCATTTTTGTTGTATTACATTAATGTAATACATTACATTAAAATTTTAATAAATCATTAATTTATATATATTAATCTAATACATTAATGTATTAAATTAGTACATTATTATTAAATATTATTACATAAATGTAATAATTAATTTAGTATATTAATGGTCATCTCTAAGACATGTAAACATAAAAAAATTCATAAAGGGTTAATGGAAATGTAAACATGGAAAACAACAATCTATTAAATTTGAGCAATGATTCTACATACTTTTATAATGTATTTGAATATGGTGTAAAAAGCTTAAATGTAGGAAATTGAATTAGCTTTTAGAATTTGTGTATGACTATAAAATTTGAGTTTCTCTAAAAATGGTATGTTATTTTTCATGCAAAATATAATGCACATGTTCCCATTAATTATGGTGTTGAGTACTTAAATGATAGAATTTCCTTAATTTTTTTTTGTAGAATTATAGAAAATACCTTGTTTTGTGCATGGTTATTTTAAAAAAAAAATTATAATATAAATTAAATACATTTTTTTAAATTATGAAAGTCACTATATCCTTAAAATTACAAGGCCGTGTACAATAAAAATTTATACTATGGATATTAATAAAACATGAATAAACAATATCATTTATTTTTTAAAATTATATATTTGGAATCTGCATAGTCGACTCTATATGTGTGTGCAGTTCATAGACAAACACTTATGTTAAAGTTGTGAATCCCAGTCTGGAGCATACCTACACTATTGTGACTAAGCATACTTGTGCACAAATAATGTGTCTAGAGGTATAACAAGAATATGTTCTATCCTTCTTGAACCTTCTTGAACTTAAGGGTCGTGAATAAACCATAGAAATAATGATATGAACCCTCATTAAGGGCTATTTTCCCTTGTAGTTCGATATGTGTGCCATTGAGATGTTTCACACAACATAGTTGGGTATGGAGGACTTGACCATAGTCATGCTAGGGAAACAACATCCTAAGGCCCTTGACATTGGTCAATGAAGGGAAACAATAACCTTCAAACCTAAACATAGCTTCTCAGGCTCAAGTTCCATGAACAAGACCAATAAAGGTGAAGTGCCTTTCTCTGGTCTAGGGGGAAAACGCAAGCCTTAGCTAATGTACAAAGCTTGTAACTAAGGCCAAACATGACACCTCCAACCACAAAACTTAACTTCTTGAGGTCTTAGGAAACTTCTAGAAATCAAGGGTCACAAATGACACCTCAAATGAGCATAGATGACCTCTCGAGGGGATATTTAGCCTTAAAGTGGGGACATGGGCATTGTTATGGTATTTTAAGCATTGGGTATGGGTCTTGGGTGTTTGGGTATGATTGAGAGAGGAAACCTAAGCCTTAGGTCATAAAGGAAGCTTCTAGGAATCTAAGGCCATTAATGACATCTTGACCCACAGAAAATGACCTTTCTAGGTTATCCTTGGTCTCTCAATGGGGATAGTCAACATTATGAGTTTTTGAACATCGAATATGAATATTTGAAACCTAAATATGGTTCAAGGAAAAAATCCAAGAGTTAGGCCCTAAAGAAATATTATAGGCTTCTCGCATCGAGAATAACACTTTGAACCACCACAAATGACCTATCGAGGATATCCTTTTCCTCTAATTAGGTATATAGGTTCCACTACCATTGTTTATCATTAGATATGGGTATTGGGTCCGTGGACATAGTTAGGGGAGGAAACATGAATGCTAATCCCTAAAGGAAGCTTCTAACCATATAAGGCCAAGAAATATTCCTCAAAAAACCGCATGGCCTCTTGAGGATATTATTGGCTTATGATTGAATGTAAGGTACCAAATATATTATAATAGCCAAAACATAAATATTGCGGAGAATAACAATGGAACAACACAATAGATGAAACCTAAACACCAAAATAATACCTTATTAATAGGAAACAATGTTCACTTTCTTTTTTGATGGGGGAGACCTCCAACAAAGCAGCACAACTCTATTACAATAATTCTCAAGACATGCTATCCAATACCTCGTACTCTTATTTATACTATTTCTATCTTCTAAGGAAACCTCTAGAGGAAGATCATTCTAGAAGCGAAAGCTTCTATTAAGTCTTCTTACAATGACTTATTCTCCTTTATTTAATTTTCCTTATTAACTAATGTCAGCCTTTATTACATAGAAAATATAACATACTAACTAATGACCCATGAAGAGGGGTTAGGATCAAATGCTAACATGCCCTCCCCCTTCAAAAGTGGCCTTGTCCTCAAGGTTGAAGATGTAGAAACTGTTGGAGTATGGTCGATGGTTCTCAACTCACATCCTCTATTGATGTGTCCTTCCACTTGATCAACAATTCCTCGATAGTTCTTCCACACAACCGACATTCATGTGCATTGATGATGGCTTCTGGTTGGAGCCACAAGGAGCTAGACGTATCCTTGATTTGTTAAGTCACCTATGAAAACTCTAGACGTAGATGTAGTTAGACTAAAGAGGGGTGGGGGCATGAGTCATGAGTTAAAACCTTGTTGTCTACAATTGTAGGTTTCAGGTCCATGTTTATTGGTTTTTCCCGTGGTAAGGTGTCTCTGAAATTGCATGTAATGAAGCTTGTATGAAGGCTTACTAAATTCCATTGAGAAGATTCCTGGAGGTGAGCAGTGAAGGATTATTTGGCTAGATTCATCGGAATTGGTCAAAGGAATATTCATGTCAAGGTGGAGCATTGATACTCCATTGTAAGTTGCCTCGAGGTGAACGATGAAGCCTCACTTGGAAGTCTTGGCCAAATTTGGTCGAGGTTTCGAATGCTATATTCGAGGTGGAGCACTAAAGGTGTTCAGGATCACAACAATAGATTTGTTTGCAAGCTCAAGTAATCATTGTATGGCCTAAAACTTGAGCAGGAAAATTTGTATAAGATATTCGATTCCTTCATGGAGAGCTAAGTTTTACAAGAAGTGAGTGTAACCTTTTTGTTTATGGTACTCACTATCTTGGTGTTTAGATTGTTGACAATATGCTTGTAGCAAGCAAGAGCATTGCTAGCATCAACAGGTTGGCTCAATTGGCTTGGACATTCAAGATGAAGGATCTCGGAGAAGCAAAACAATCTTGAGCATGAAAATAGAGAGAGACGACATAGATAGTAAGTTTTTGATTATCACAACAAGAGTACATAGATACTCAAGAAATTCAATATGGATAGTGTGAAACCGGTAAAATTTCTTTTAGCTTTCCATTATCAGCTTTCTTCAGGTTTATGTCCAAGTAATGAAGAACAAAAGGGTTATATGGCTAGTGGAACGATAAAGTTTGCAAAGAGATGATGTGATATTTCACATGGAGTTGGAGTTGTCACTCGTCAATGATAAATCCATGTTAAGGAGTGAAATGGGTGCTTTGGTATTTTAGAAGCATTAGTATCACCTATCTTTAGCTTGCAAGAAGGGGATGACTAGACACTAGCATGGTATCAATTAAATTGTTATAAAGGCGGAGATTGTTGGAAGGTAACAACAAATTCACCTCCAAGATTAGGATAAGGTAGTTTCATTCCTAATATTATGATTGTTGTTCTAACAAATCATTCCTGAAATAGAATATGGATATCCTTGTAATTATTACAATTAGTTTCTTGTAGAGGAAGATGGTGAGCAAGGGGTTTCAAGCCCTCTCCAAGCTACTAGTCCCGTGGATATTTCCCTCACCCTAAGAGATTTACCATGCTTGAATTCATGTTTATCTGTACTTATTTATGCTTCGGCTGCATAACAATATCAAATTTTCTATACGTGTACATGATTTTTCAATTTGCCCTTATAAGAAAAAAGAAACCATATATATCAAATTTTTTGTGTACATATTTTTCAAAATAAAGCTCAAAAGGAAAGATTTAGATTATAGATTTTCTTTAAATAAAATTTTAAAAAAATTTACATTACAAAATAATAACTTTAAGAGATTATTACAAAGCCGGGAGAAAAGTACCCGAGTTTATTGTACTCTAGGTCTAAGTCGTTGCAGACGTTCCGTGATAATTGATTATTTGATTTAATATCACAATCGGTGGAATGAAAATATCCTATTCAATGTTAAAAAATCAAGGTCAAACGGATAAGAATATAGATTCCAAGATCACTGGTTGATCTATTAAACATGCAAACCGTTAACAAGATGGATGGATTCCAGAATCGCACTTGCTACTAAAAATAAAAGTTATGCTATATATCTGTAGATTATCAACGAAGTTTTGGAGAGATTCCTTGGACTTATCCGATTGTTACGAATCTAGATCATGAGTAAACCGATCTGCATCCTCCAATAAATATACATGCAATTCCAATGCATCCCCTACCCTGTTGTGGAACATATCAAATCCGTTCCCTTATTTTCCATAGCTCTGGGAAAATAATATCTCTGGGCTCTATGGCTGCACAATCTGGACAATCTGGTCCTACTGCTGGCTGCAAACGCCAGCTTCTTATGCTCATTCCTTTGTTATTGTTCTCTGAATTTGTATTCCTTCCCTTGATGGAATGCAGGCAAGTAACCAACTCTAACTCAGTGCAACCCCAGAATGGATTCAGAATAGATCTCGTCCGTAAAGATTCACTGCTCTTTCCAGATATTACATCCACTGAGCGAGTGAAACGAGCAGTCCAACGCAGTCAAGGGAGATTTGAAAAGCTGCAGATCATGTCTGTAGTTAATACTGATGGATTGCAGGGTGAAAATCAATTGACAGATTTAGAGACTCCAGTAAGCGCAGGAGATGGAGAATTTCTCATTGAGGCGGCAATTGGTACGCCAGCTTTATCCTTTTCTGGAATTCTGGACACTGGCAGTGACTTAGTGTGGACCAAATGCAAGCCCTGTAATAATTGCTCAACTGGTTCAATCTATGATCCTTCAGCGTCCTCAACTTACAGTAAGGTCCCTTGCAACAGCTCTCTGTGCCAGCCTTCTCCGACTTTCTCTTGCAGCAATAATAGAGAATGTGATTTCGCCTATGCTTATGGTGACGGGTCCAGGACCAGCGGCATCGTTTCATACGAGACCTTTACCTTTTCTTCTGAATCGTTTCCCAAGATCGCCTTTGGTTGCGCCCAAGACAATGAAGGACCTGGCTTCGAACAAGTAGGTGGATTAGTAGGATTCGGAGGAGGCCCTCTCTCCTTGGTCTCACAGCTCGGCCCATCGTTAGGAAATAAGTTTTCTTAYTGTCTCGTCTCCACTACTGAATCTGCTAAGAAAAACAGCCCTCTGTTTCTAGGCAATACCGCTAGCYTGAATGCCACGACTGTCGSTTCGACTCCTATTCTTCGAACCAGATCGATTCCAACGTTCTATTATCTTTCWTTGGAGGGAATCAGCGTTAACGATCAATCRTTGGATATCCCTCCTGGTACTTTTGATCTTCAATCTGATGGCTCTGGCGGACTTATCATAGACTCTGGAACGACCATCACTTATCTGCCACAGACTGCTTATGATGCCCTGAAGAACGCGTTGGTATCATCGATTAATCTCCAGCAGGTCGATGGCTCTAGCTATGGCCTGGACCTCTGCTTTGTTACAGACGGATCTTCAACAAGCTTTCCCTCTGTCACATTCCATTTTAAAGGAGCAGATTTCGATGTGCCCAAAGATAACTACTTAGTGTCTGTTGGCAATGATGGCGGTGACCTAGTCTTGTGCTTTGCCATGACAACCAATACGACTCCAGGTGGTATCTCCATACTTGGTAATATCCAGCAGCAGAATTACCAAATACTTTATGACAATGAAAAGAACGTTCTCTCCTTCGCGCCTACAGTTTGTGATACCCTGTAGGCAGCCACAGGCAAAATCTATCACCTTCTGAAATCAAACTATGTATCAGAAAAATAACAGCGAACATATTGTTATTTTTAGCTGTTAAGGTATCAGGAAAATAACTGATTCACTTGTTGTAGCCCTATTTTTCAATATTGTTTCGCGTAGATAGGCGTCTCCCTATTCGAATAAGTAAAGGATGGGTTAAGGATAAGACTCCCAAGTTCCTAAAGCTGATGAACCCTAGAATACAATGAGGACAATCATGATAAGACAAAGGAGAATAAAAGAAAGACAAATAACTCAAATCAATTGGTTTCAGTTTAAGAATAAATGGAATAGATTGTTTAATGAACCTTTTAATTATGAATTTCAATCTTAATTACTAGTTAAAGATGACATATTCTTCTTACACTTAAATTAATGAATAAAAAACATGCATGAATGAGTAAGTTTAGTTAGATTACTTTTTCACATTTAATAAATTACTACTCTAGCCACTTGATTGTCAAGTTTAACTTATTAGCAAGGATTAATATATATATATAATAATTGATTGCCAATTTTTGATGTTTAGTATGGATTAGTTATATATCATGTGTTATATTATATACTTTTACTATCATATCAACTACTTTTTACTTAATGTGGTTGTTGCTAGTTGACAGTCACATACCTTCGAGACCACCATTAATATATTAATACATAATTAATGTATTAATTAATTATTACATTAATATTATAGTAATGTATATAAATTAATGAGATCTATTAATGTAATGTATTACATTAATGTAATAAATAATAATAATATATAAATGTAATCTATAAATTAAAGTATTACATTACATTAATATATAATGTAATAGATTGATACATTAATAATGTAATATATTATTAATTAATACATTGAAAAAATATTAATAGAGTAATAAAATGATACATTTATGTATTGTATTAATGTAATGTATAAATTTAAATATTAATTTATATTAATATATAAAGTAACTTATTAATAGAATAATATATTAATAATGTAATGTATTAATTAATATATACATTAATATTAATGTATAATGTAAAGTATATTAACAAATTTATACATTAATACAATAAATATAATATTAATAATTTATTTATTAATAATATTAAACACAAAGATAGAAATATTTATATTTATATTAAAACATAAATATTGATAATAAAACATTAATATCACATAATTAATACATTAAAAAAGTATCAATAAATTATTAAAATATTAATACCTTAATAAATACATCATTAAAGTATTAATACATTAATAATAAATAATTAAAGTATTAATTAATTAATATATTAATAATGCATTATTAAAGTATTAATACATTAATAATGTAACATATAATGTAAAGTATTTATTAAGTAATACATTAAATACATTATTAACATTAAGTATTAATACATTATGTAATATTAAGTATTAATTAATTTATACATTAATTAGTTTATACATTTAATACATTATTAATAATGTATTTATTAATATTATTAATACACTAAAATATTGATATTATTACTTTTAATAAAATATAAATATTGATATTAAAAAAATAATTTTAAAGAATTGATACATTCAAAATGTATCAAAATTTTAGCAATACATTATTAAAGTATTAATACCTTAATAAATACATTATTAAAGTAATAATACATAAATACATTAGTAATACATTATTAAAGTAATAATACATTAATACAATAATTTACAATGACCATGTTTTAGTATGGTTGGCCATGGTTGTCCATAAATGATCATGGTTAGTCATGACCATAGTTGACCAAGACTACAGATGGCATTCAGATAGTGAAATTTGGAAGTGTTTGTTACATTATGACGACATGATATTCACGTAACATTGTGACAATGAAGCTATGTTGATGACATTGTGATGACGAGGCTATGTTCGTCAGATTGCGACGACAATATATTTGCATCACAATATGATGACAAGATATTTGCACCACATTCCAATGACATGGCTATGTTCATCACATTGCGACGACATTATATTTTTTGTCACATATTGACGACAATGACGATATTGGGATGAGGGTTTTAGGTTCATCACATTGCAATGACAGGTCATTTAAGTAAATATTGGCAATGTGATGAACATAAATGTCATATGTTCATTGTAGAAATTTGTTGACTTTGGAAAGGAAAGGTTCACTATGGTTGACATGGTTAATTATGGTTGACCATGGCCATGGTTAACTTCCATAAACCTTCACTGTGGTTAACTTTCATAGACCTTCACTATGCTTGGCGTTCACTATTGATGACCTTCACTATTGTTGACCTCGGTTGACCATGACCATGGTTGACTGTGGTTGACTATGGTTGACAATGGTTAACAAAGTTTGACAGTTATATTCCATAGGTGACCATGGTTGGCAATGACCATAGTTGACCAAGACAATGGGGTGATGTTCATCACATAGTGATGACAAGACATTGTTTTTCACATTATAACGATAGGATATTTGTGTCACAGATGGTGAGGATATGTTCATCACATTAGGATGACGAGGTTTTGTTTATCACATTGCAACAATATGGTTATTTTCATCACATTGTGATGACGAGGTCATGTTCATCACATTGTGGTGACGAGGTCATGTTCATCACATTGTGATAACGAGTTCATGCTCATCGCATTGCGACAATATGGTTATATTCATCAAATTGCGACAATATGGTTATGACAAGACATGGTCATCACATTGTGAAAAATATTGTTATGGCGACTCATGTTTTTCACATTGTGACAATATCGTTTTGTTTGTCACATTGTGACAATATGGTTATGGGAAACCATGTTCAACCATGGTCATGGTCAATCGTCACATTGTCAATATGATCATGGCCAACCATTGTCAACCATAGTCATCCATGGTCAATGGTCATGGTCAATATCATTGTGTTCATCACATTGTGACAATATGGATATGGCCAACCATGTTCAACCATTCTCAACCATGTTCAACCATAGTCAACCATGGTCATGGTCAAT
The DNA here is from genome assembly GCA_009831015.1 of Picea engelmannii. NCBI lineage: Eukaryota > Viridiplantae > Streptophyta > Pinopsida > Pinales > Pinaceae > Picea > Picea engelmannii. The sequence goes on from ML778431.1 coordinate 366,388, forward strand.
CAATGTCAACCATATTTATGTTCATCACATTGCGACAATATGGTTATATTCGTCACATCGTATGTTTAGTGTATAAGGCCAGTTTCATATGTCATTTTTTCACATTATGACGATAGGATATTTGTGTCACAGACGGTGAGGATATGTTCATCACATTGCAACAATATGGTTATTTTCATCACATTGTTATGACGATGTTATGTTCATCACATTGCGACAATATGGTTATGGCCAGTCATGTTCATCACATTGTGACAATATGCATATATTTATCAAATTGCAACAATATGGTTATGACAATACATGCTCGTCACATTCCAAAAAATATTGTTATGGCCACTCATATGCTTCACATCGCAACAATATCGTCATTTTCGTCACATTATGACAATATGGTTATAGCCAACCATGTTCAACCATTGTCAACCATGGTAAACCATAGTCAACTATGGTCAAGGTCAACCATATTTATGTTCGTCACATTGCGACAATATGGTTATGTTCGTCACATCATATGTTCAGCGTATAAGGCTAGGTTAGTAACATTGCCACAATATGGTTATGTTTGTCACATCGTATGTTCAGTGTATAAGAATAGGTTCGTCACATTGCGATAATATGGTTATGTTCATCACATTGCAAGGGAGGGGATAAGTTCACTAGATTACGATGACAAGATATTTGCATCAGAATATGATGATAGGATATTTGCATCACATTGCAATGATGGGCCTACGTTCATCACATTGTGACGACAATATATTGTTTGTCACATATTGACGATGATGGGGATATTGCGATGAGGGGTTTATGTTCATCACATTGATACAATATCACAATGTTTGTCACATTGCGATAATGTGGTTATGGCAAGTCATGCTCATGGCATTGTAACAATATGGTTATGTTTGTCACATTGCGAGAATATGGTTATGGCAAGTCAGGTTCATCACATTGCGAAAATATGGTTATGTCCGTTAAATTGTGAAACTCGACGCAATGTTCGTCAAATTGAACGACTCAACACTATGTTCGTCACATTGTAACAACAAATCATTTAATGAGTTATAGTTATTATAAGAGCATTGATAACAAATCATATGGATCTTTGTAGATGATGAGTTATATTGTTCTAAGGACATTGATAACAAATCTACTTGATTTATACATTATAGATGATAATTTATATTTTTCCTAAGAATATTTAAATGAAATCAACTTGTTTTACGAGTTGCAAATGACAATTTATACTAATTATAAAGATATTGATAGAAAATCAACTTGAAATTTGATGACAATTTATTATTGTTATAAAGATTTATTATTGTTACAAGTCTCCTACCCATAGAAAACTTTCATTTAAATCCATATTTGAAACCATTAAAATAAAGAGGAGTGTTATGGTCATTTATAACTATATAAACTATATTTTTAATTATATATTGTATAGTTAAAAAAATCTAGAAATTTTTAATATATAAATAATTAAAATAGCGTTTATTATTATGATTACATTGAATTGAATAGAATAGAAAAATAAATAAAAAATTAAAATATAGTTTATTATTATTATTCCATTAAAAAATACATATTTAATAGAAAAATATAAGAACCAAAAATACAATTTATGTATTCATATAATTTTATTAATAAATATTTGAAAAAATCTAAATATAAAAAAATTGTAGTTTTTTTCAAAATTAAATATATTTACATTTTTTAAAAATAGAATAACAATTCAGCTTTGTTAAAATACATTAATACACTATTAAAATAATATATTAATAAAATAGTAATACATTTTAAAAATATTAATATATTAATATTACATTAATATAAATTAAAGTATTAATTTATATTAATGTACAATGTAACATATAAATATTAATTGATTTTTAAAATTAGAAAATAATTATATTTAAAATTAGAAAATAATTATATTGATTTTTAAAATTAGAAAATGATTATATTGTAAAATGATTAATTTGATTTATAAATAATAATTATCTTTAAAAATATGAAACCATAAAATGTAAAATTATATTTAATTAATTTATTAAAAATTCAATTAAAAATATATCTAATTAACTTAAAACTAAATATTTTTACAATTTTTAAAAAAATATTTTTTTTTGAACTTATAAAATTTAATTATATTAAAATTATATTAAAAACAAAATTTATATTTATATTAAAATTTTATAAGATTTAAAATTTTATTAAAGTTATATTTTAAATAAAATTTAATTATATTAAAATTATATTGAAATTTAATTTAATTAATGTAAAATTAAATATAACGTAACCTTAATAACGTATGCACCTGCAACTGAGAGGTAACCCTAATAACCTACTTACCGGCAACACATTTTCTTCTTATGATATGATCATTTTGCCCATCATGACCATGACAGTGAAAATGGTGAAGTATGGTCGAATCTACTATTATGAAATAGAAAATAGAATTCGCTATGAAATCAATATAGAGATTCTTTTTCGAAACGCTTTTCTCTTTAGCATCATGAATTTCGAAAATCCATTCATATAACGTCAGAAGAAAGAAATGGTTAATCTAAGACAGGATGAAAGCGGGGAATGGAGAAAAGCAAATGAAGGAACTAGGTAATATGCCCACACAAAGAACTTCACATCCACGCGCCTGCCGTGGTAAAAAAATGACGGCGCAATGTAAAACACACAGAAGAAACGGCAAGGTAGATACTCACAATTCATATGTGGCCACAAGCGGCCATACTCATCTGTCCATGAACAATAATTTTTGTTGTTATTTCTTAATCTTTGAATGTGGCAATCTGGTGATGATCAAGTAATTTTTTAATCTTATTAATGTACGTCTTTATAAATGAGCGGAAGTTAATTTATCAAAATCTCATCCATTGATTAGAGAGGACGAGGAAGAATATGCCAATATCTTCAATTGCCAACCCTAAAATTGAAATTTATGATTAAAAAGTTGATTAATCCACCCATTCCCATTCCCACAGGAAAGACACCTATCAACATAAATATGGACTCGTTATAAACTAAACTCTTAAGGTCAAGTTTGTGTGTTGCTTCAACCAATGACCTTTTTATTTGCGGGTGGTCTATTTCTAATGGTTATGTTTTACAAAGTGGATAATATGGCTAGCATCTACAGAATATGGATGCAATAAGTGTTTCCATGCAATGGACTTACGTTGGAATAAGGCAGCCGGCCCAAGTTTGTTTGTTGCTTCAACCTCGAATGGAATGATCAGATACAATAAGGTTTTGAAATTTAGATTTTTGTTGTTTAACATTTTGAAATTTATATATATTTAAAATTAGATTATTTAAAATTATCATTTTACAGAATATGGATACATTAAGTGTTTCGATACAATGTTGACTGAGCTAATAGAATAGTTGAGTATGGGTATAGAGTTACCACCATTACCTATATTCGCTTAAGTGTAACTCATTTTTTTTTAAGTTTTATCTACTAGCATAGCCGCTAACTTGCGGGCGAACGTGAAAGACTGACTTACTTCCCATAAAAAAATACACAGTAAAAATGTTTGTCAGGTTAAAAAAAACTCAATAATAAAAATGCCAGATTTATGCATGAAGAAATTGGACACTTGAAGAATTTCAAAAGTTAATTATTTAAAGGTGGCAATCATATGATGTTACAGTAATTTCTTAATATGATTAGGTAAATATTAAAAAGTAAAAGGTTAACGGATGCATTTATAAATGTAAAGAAGTTATCAACAATAAATTTGACTCATTTGACAGAATTTAAGAAAGCAGAGGCACACAGAGCTTGCACAGGAATAACACGAATCTGTTTTGTATTACCATATCTTAATAAATCAATACATATATATAGCAGCAGAGCAGGTTAAACAGATTCCGATATAAACGGATCTGAACCGCATACATTCAATTTTTCCATTATTCTCTAACACTCCCCCTTAATGGAGAAATGGATTTTCTAACACACCTTTAATGCTTACATTCAAAAACTTACAATACTTGAAATCATAATTAGAAAACTTGTCTTTGTCTTTGTCTCACTGGTCTTCATCAGCACTGAAACTCACTCTGCAATCACCCGGTTTCCGCTCTTTCTTCTCCACACATTCGAGCTTCCCACTGATACATTTAAAGTCAAAACGCTTCTGACCATCGTTGACACTCTTTGTAAAACTGACGCTTCTCAACCTCCCGAAGGACAGTCTCAATACTGAACCATTTTATGGATACAACTTCCATCTGTGAAATTCCTCCGAAGAGAAAATTTCAACAGTTATATAGGACAGTGATCTTAATACGAAATGTTTTCAATAGTCAATAGTACAATTGACCTTTCTCATTCACAAACATACAAATATAACTATTTATTTCTGAAACACCTAAATACAACAAGAATCAAGAGTCTACATTTTTTCTTTTTCTTAATAAAACTCCACACTTAATAAACACACAAAACTTAACACATAGATCCCTTCAGCGATTTAAGAGACTGAAAACCTCGACATGTGGTTGCGACTGATACATCAACCAATCTGGCAGTAAATATGAAAGAATTTAAAATATGTTGAAGTATCTCCCTGAGTGGCATCCTACAAGCACGCTGACATATTTC